>JAFJYG010000216.1:0-65164 GCA_017366145.1 Cadophora sp. M221 | reverse complement strand
GGCTCTGGCGCTCAGCTCCCTCCCACCACCCCTGTCGTTCCGCCCAAGAGCTCATTTCCTCCCTTCCACCCCCGCAGGTCCATCAGACCCATCAACCTTGAATTGGCTCCACTGGACCCCCTCTCCAGCAAATCACATCCCCCAGCCGCCGCCCCTGGCCTGTGCCGCACTGCTCAGAATATCCACGATGCCTGCCCTTTGGTCGGCATTAGGATTGGGCTGCCAGGGCAGGCCAGGGGAGACGATGGTAGGGGCGCCTTTTGCTTTCTGGAAGCGTGATGTCCCTATATATCTTTGCTTCCCACTCTATCGGACTCTTCGACCTTGCTTCACCTTACTTCAGTTCTAATAATCCTCCCTCCATCTCCAACTTTTGTATCCTTCGATACGTGACACTCATTAGATCTTTCTTCTCGCAAATCCATAATTCAAAATGCAATACTCATTCGTTGCCGCTGCCGTCCTGGCATTCACCTCCTCAGTCTTCGCCCAGACTGCTGGTTTCGCCGTCATGACTGTCCCATCCCAGGATCAGAACGTCGAGGCTGGTTCAACCCTCGACATCACATGGGCGCCATCCACCACCAACGCTGGTCCCATCACCATTGAGCTCCTCCAGGGTGCCTCCCCATCAACTCTTGAGGTCGGACAGACTATCGCTGGTTCGTGTGCCCGAGTCCCCCCTCTTTTTCTTCTCTCTCTCTCAGTAAACATGCCTAACAACCATTTAGCAAGCATCGATCAGACTACCGGAAAGTTCGCCTGGACTGTCCCCAAGGATCTCAAGAGCTTCGCGACCTACGGATTCAAGATCACTCTCGACTCCACCAAGTCCAACCCCAGCCCAATCTTCCAATTCAGTTTCCCATTCCACGTCACTGGATTGAGCGGCTCTTCCTCGTCCGCCTCTGCCACCGGAGGAACCACCACTGTTCACCTCTCTACTGGAACTGGATACACTGCTAAGCCAACAACCACCCCAGTCTCATCCTACGTCTTGAGCTCCACCTCAGTGAACAGCACTTCCACATACGTTCCAGTTACCACCTACTCTGCATCCGCCTCAGGATCCGCAACAGTCGTCTACCCAACTGCCAACGTCACTCTCTCTACCACTCTCAGACCAACTGCCTCAGCATCAGGCTCTGGCACCGCCACTGGTACCTCCGCCCCAGCAGCAACCGTCACTGGCAACTCTGCTTCCACCATCGCTCGTGGTGGACTTGCAGTCGTCGCTGGTATGGTCCTCGCATTCGCTCTGTAAACGGTCATCATCTTTCATGCATCTGGATCCGGCACGGGAAAATGGGAGAAAACTTGGGACACGGTCACATAATATAGAGGGGGTGGATAGCAAAGAGCGGCTACGCATACTGGCTATCTCACTAGCAATTTGCATGTGCCATCATATCATGAGGCGAGGCGTTCTGTGATGTAAACCGGTATAACCTTGTTTAGTCAATTTGATATCATCTGCTTTTCGAACTCGATGTCAATTTTGTCATGTGTGTGAATATGGTGGAACAGTTGGTACGCAGTCTGTGCTATTTTGAGTAAATCAATTTCTTGGCCTCGCTTCCCTCGCATATTCAATTATTTCCATTCTAAATAACACTCTTCGCTTCCCTCGCGCAGTCCCATTAGACGTCTTACTCAGCGACGCATACAACTACCTCAATTATCTCAATTTTCTAATATCATCTCATCGCATCGCATCGCCATCCGAATTCTCACATCCCACACTCGGCCAAAGTACGGGGTCGGGGGGCTCGGGGTTGGTGTTTCGGCCCGCAAGTTTCACCTGTTTCAGCCCACCAAGGTAGGGATATCAGACGTTCGGACACAACTCGAACAGACTCTCGACCCATTTCTCTGTCCGTTCCTTGGCCAGCTTCTTCGCGAGCTGGTAGAGTCGTTCTTGCTCGGCTTCAGAAATCAGGTTTTCTTCTTCTGGCTTGTGTTTGGGTTGGACGGGTGGTTGTAGTTGGGGTTGGGGCTGGAATTGGAACTGTTGCAGTTGTTGAAGTTGTTGATTCGTTTGCTGGTGCAATGGAGGTGGGTATTGTGGTTGTTGAGGCCAGCAGTGTAAGGTGTGGTACTGGTGTTGTTGTTTAGCGACAGTATGTTTTTGAGTCGGGCTTGCTGTGCTTACATTTGGGTTGAATGAACCGTTGTTGAAGTCTGAGGACTGTCGTGGTCTTGGCGGTGGGCTCATGTTTGTGTATTTTGTGCTGGTTGGGCTGTTGCCGTCGCTATAGCTGTTTTTGCTTGTTGCGTTTTGGCCAGGCGATCCCATCTGCATTCTTTGGTCCTCCATTGTATCTTCTTGTCGCTTTTTTGATGTCGTTGCTGTTGCTATTGTTGATTTTCAATTATGGAAGAGGGTGTTGCGAGAGGTCATGTTGTTCGAAGTGGGCCATGACGATGAACGCTCCTGCATTATCAGATTGACTTTCGATTCCGGTCGACACGTTATTGGAGCATAATTGCCTAGTCCTCTATTATTGTCTTTGGGCTACCATTTTCTGATGTTTGGGGGCGAGGGAAGCTTTAAGCGACTTAGTGTCGTTCCCCATCACGTCACTAGATTTGGCATATTTCTACACATTAGGAGCTCAACAATACCTCGATGCTCTTAACAAATACCCAGTCTACCCTCTGAGATTTTACTGCTTTCGAATTACTCCCTTAGGAACCAACTTCTGGGTTTCCTTTGCTTTGGTGAAGGTATGAGTGCAGACCTCCCTCCTGCGGAGAAGAGCGTAGCTCACCAGATGCTAGTATGCGCGACTTTAACCATCACCCACAAAACTGGGTCTTGTATCACCTCTTGGGCATTTTCCACCTGTAACGCAACGTCTATGTCCAGAGCCTCATCCAGCCTTCTTGGTATGTGGAGCTTACCAAGTCTAGCGACACTTCAAAAAGGTAAGGTCAGGCCCTAAGGTACGGCTGCTGAATCCGAGATGAGTAATTCACCCCACGACGTACTCAAGCATGCGGCTCAAGAGAAAGCTAAGCACTCCGGAAGCGTTGTGCTGTTGTATAACAAGGTTTCGAGGTGGTGCATCCACAGCACTGGTCATGGCTGTCTGCGATGCAGTCGTTCAAGTCTCCTTGGAATGGCCAAAAAAAAAGCCCCACTACCATCTGCGAGCTGGCCCCTCACTCCATGTCGCAGGGCACGCTGTCGAACTCTTACCCCTTCTCCACAGAAGCTCATGATCAAGTATGCATACAGAAATGCCAAGTCAACCTGCATGACCATGCCGGAAGTTTACTCGACACAATTGGTTTTGTTGCAGATCTACGGAATCATGTTTCCTTGCACCACAGCGTCGTGGGTAGGCTTGGGAATATCACCCACATGCTTCTTAATTTCCACAGCCCATTGGTCCATATATGGAGGCTTGAAGTGGGGGGAATGTTTTCTTCATCATGATCCTAGCAGAGACATCCGAGAGCTTATTGATCGGATTCTTTTTTTGTTTGGCTCTTACAGGGCACACAAGACATGGGTTCTAACAGTGGACTCCTCACAGGCTTCCAAATTGATCCAATAATTTGGACCACCAAAGCCTGCATTGGGGTTGATATTGTCCAAGAGATACTTTGCAGTCGCTGGGTATCCTGATAATTGATATCTATGCAATATACTGTAATCTAATCACAAACCCAATATGCATACAATCAGACGAGCTCTTGAGAGAAGTTCGTCTCCCATTGTCAGTATCATTGCAAACCCCGATTTTTGTTTTGCGAGAGCCTGTTGATATCGTGTTGGAGGATGCAATCTTCCTGTCAAATCGGGGAGTCTCGGATCCGCAGCTTCCCCTTCCCCCACCTTCAACAATACCCCGCAGTGATCAGCAAGTCACTTCATCCACCACAACATCAAAATCTGTACAGCTAGTTGTCTAGGAGAATTGCTAACTTGTTGACAATAATTACCTGCCTTTCATACTATCAAAACTTTTGACCAGTCCATTACTACAGCCATGGCACCAGCAGCAACAACCCTCAGCAACGAGTCCACCGGCAATGCCAACGTCGGTGCTCTAGGAAAGACTGTCTCGGGCAAGAAACTCAGGATTAGAGCATATCCAAAGTTTGACAGCTTGGAGGAAGAGAGATTGTATCGCAAGCAACATCTAGCTGCTGCTTTTCGGGTGTAGGTATTTACAGTCACAAAATAACTAACATCCCCCAATCTAATTTCTGACAACTGTACAGGTTTGCAGAGCGAGGATTCGATGAGGGCGTTGCAGGCCATATGTGAGTCTCTATTTCTAGCTACTGAAATGTAATTCATTGCTGATATGCTATACAGCTCAGTTCGAGATCCCATTCTAACAGATCATTTCTGGCTCAATCCTCTCTCTCAACACTTCTCTCAAATCTGTGTTTCGGACCTCATCCTCGTCAACGAAGATGGCGATGTCGTGATCGGAGATGAACCTATCAATGCCGCAGCATTTGCAATCCATTCTGAAAGTAAGTAATCCCAACCACACCCACTTATATTCAGTCACTGACCGCTCTAGTCCACAAAGCTCGTCCTGATGTACATGCGGCATGCCATGCGCACTCTGTATACGGCAAAGCTTTCTCGTATGTGTTGGAAAGGTCCATTGGAGTTTTCTTCCCTTTTTAATGTCTCAGGATCTTCTAGAAACCTTTCTTACTATATTCTCAAATCCTTTGTACTAATTCTCCGGCTGCGCAGAGTCTTCGGACGTCCTCTCGACATGATCACGCAAGACTCACTACGTTTCTACAACTCACACTCTGTGTACGATAATTTTGGAGGCATAGTCCTCGACCGCGAAGAAGGAATCCGGATTGCCACCTGCCTCGGCAATGGCAAAGCGGCCATCCTCCAGAACCACGGTCTCCTCACAGTAGGCCAGAGTGTAGATGAAGCTGCCTTCTGGTTCATGAGTCTAGACAAGACATGCCATGCACAATTACTTGTTGATGCTGCCAGTGCAGGGAGCGGACACAAGAAGATCTTTATTGGGGACGAAGAGGCCAAGTTTACGTATGGGCAGGTCGGGACGCCGGAGAAGGGCTGGCTTGCGTTCCAGGGGTATTACGATGAGATTCTGGCGAAGACTAATGGGAGTTTCCTGAAATAGGAATTGTGATATATAAAGGCATTATGTTCACCTACAGCTTAGCAGATAGATGCATAGAAAAAAATATCTCTCATCATTGTACTGATTCATTAACTTAACCTCACACAAGCATCTCAAATAGGTACAAACTCGGCAACATCCTTCCAGAAAGCACATCGCTTAGCCAACATATCCAGCTTCAAATTATCAAACCCATCACTATTCACCACGAACTCCTTGCCCGTTTTCCAGATCTCGGGGACTCCTGGCTGACTTGAATCTGTAAGCTTGTTCTTGTTCGGATCGCCAGTCTGGAAGAAAGATGCGAAAGCACCTGTGAACCCATTGTAGATCAGACTTTGGGATTTCTGCACGGCGTTGACTTGATTCCACTATGCATAATATCGTCAGTAATAGATCATTGGAATTCCTAGGATGATCATAAACTTACGAATTGTGTATCAGATGCATGCTTAGCAGGGGAAATCGTATACTCTCCCACATAGCTCTTCTTGCGAGCTCCTCTCGCCATCCAGTATGCCGGACAAGCAAGGACGACATCTCGGAGGATCAAACCAGCTCTAACGTACGTGGTGTTGTAGCTTGAAATCGTCTCTGTTGAGCCGACGGTAGGATACTGTTCTTTTAGACGCCGGAGATTGCGATCTGAGAACCTGGGCAGAAAACCTTTCACCCATCCGTCGAAAGACGCCGTGCTAGAGTTGAACAGTGGAGTCCCTGAGCTGACTTCGTTTGCTAGTCCTGGGGGTATAAAGTTCTCTCCTTTTCGATTGTCAACATCGCAATACTCATAAGCAAGTTGTAAAAGGAAGAGTGGACCATACCTTCATGTGTATTGTAAAAACCCCATCCAAGATCGATATCCACATCGCCTTTCTTCGTAAGCTCACTCAACGGCTTCTTCAAGAACTTCCCGTCAATAACAGGTCCCCAAGTGAAACTACTACTAGTGAACTCGTTACTGCCTGCAATCTGCAACGCCGCCGTCCTCAGAACCTGCAAATCCGCAGTCTTCAAACACTTCAACGATTCAGGCCCTGCACAGCCGCTCAAGTTCGCGAAAGTGTCATAGACGGTTTGCGACTCTATAGAGTCGTATCTATACGTCTTGGACCAGAAAGGCGAGGAAGCCACCGCTTTGGAGAATAGACGGGGAGAGGAGTTGCCGTTGGCGAGGACTTGCGCAATTACACTCCCAGCACCGGCTGACTGGCCCCAGATACTGACATCTTTAGGATCGCCGCCAAACTGCTTTACGTACTTCCTGGTCCACTCCAGCACAGCACGTTGGTCCAGTAGCCCTGGATTCAGGTCCGAGGTTGGCGATGCGGCTACTTCAGCACCGGGGAGGAAGCCGAATGCGTTGACTCGGTAGTTAGGGTAGATGAAGAGGAGATCTGTGGAATTGGTCATGTTGAGAACAGGATAGCCTCCTGGTGGAATGGCGAACGGTCCACCGCCTCTGATGAAGCCGCCGCCGTGGAAGAAGATCACAACTGGTCGGAGAGGCTTAGCTGGTGTCCAGGGTCGTGAGTAGAGACCGAGATAGAGACAGTCTTCTGAGCCATTGACCTGTGAGATGAAATTATCAGTATCTATCCGGTTTCCCAACAGTGTGTAGGGGGTGAAGTGGGCTGCTTACAGTTCTCTGTGGGCATAACTCGAATTGCTGATCTGAGTCGTACGTCCCGTTCGTGATGGGAATGGGCGGCTGTGGTGCTCTGAACCGGTTCTCCCCAACTGGTGGGGCAGCAAAGGGAATTTTTCGCCAGTAGTTTATGTTGTATGTTGAAGAGTATTTCCCTTGGAAAGTGCCATAGTCTAGGGGCACAGATAGCTGCTGTGCTTGGCTAGAACAAGTCAAGAAGAAGAGGATATGAGAAAGCAACATTCCTAAAGTTTGAGCCATGGCGTTTTGAAACCAGAAACAGAGTTTCTTAACAATGATGGAGACTTTCTATGATAAGACAATTCCCATATCGAGAGAGCACTTCATGACTTTGGTCTGGAAACCGGAAGACTTATATATAAGTTGAAAATGTCACTGAGCGACAATGGGAATGCCGGGGTATCGCGGGGATGCCCAGAGAAAACTATGGGGTACCTGGAATGGGGTAAGTGGAACTGGCCAATGGGACTCAGCTTCCAATAGATAGTTCAAGGGGAATACAGACAGGCTGATGGTGGAATTTCCAGGGTGGACAACTAGCTCGCTAATTGTTCACCCGAAGCTGGGCAATTTGTCCGGAAACTCAAAGCAAATGATGGAAATCTCCTCGCGACCCATACCAAGAACCTCGGAACTCTTACACTACAGAATTACTGAAATTATATGTTATGGAGGGATGGTAGCTTGGAAAATAGCAACAGGCTTGTGTTGATGTAGAAGTACAATTTTCATCAAAATTCGAACACATTCGGAACTCCACGCTACCCAAATTTTGCATAACCAGAAAACTAAAAGTGTACCAAAGAATCACCGAAGAAATAAATACAGGCACGCACACCCAAATGACAGAACGAAAGAGAAGAATGACGAGATGAACTACCAGAACCATTATTCACAGCCGGACTTCCACTCGTTGCCCTTTCGTTCTGTTAGCGATAATATCTCGCATCGCGTCGGCGTCTCGGACCTTGAATAAAGATATCCTCTTGCCCGAATGACGGTGGCGGTACCGGGCGATCCATTGGTGGGAGACTGTCGTGCTTGTCTTCTTCCCTCCTTTGAACCATCTCCTTCATGATCAGGATTGCAAGGTCTGGATTCTCTGTGAAGAATATTTGCGTTTCTTCAGGGAAATGCTTCCACAGTCTCGCCTGCAAGAAGCCAACTCGCGCGAACACTTTCCTCAAGAGGGGATCCATGGAACTTACGCCAGCTTGGAGAATTTGGCAAGACTGGAGGACGGCGGGTATTGCAGCCTCAACGCCGGCTACCTCGAAGCTAGGAACTGTCAGAATCAAGAAATTAAGATTTTGAGATGTGACAAACCTGTTGACAACGAAGGCTGCTATTGCCACCTTGAAGTCTTGCATCAAATATCTCTCTGCGCACACGTAGACATCGATGCTTAAAGAATAGGCAAGTGCCCATGTCCTGATATCTTCCTGGGACATTCGTTCCTCAGGAGGAGGGTCTTCGGTAGGCGTGACAGGTTCGCCAGGCGGACGAGCACCTCTTCTGCGATCTCTGTCTCGCGGTCTCGGCTGCTGGGGACGTGGGTAGCCATTTCGTCCCATAACAACAGGGCCTGGAGGACCGATGTAGTGTCGTGGTCTTGGGGGTGGTGGATGTCTTGTTGCCCCACAAGCCCAGCACGGAGGCCCAATGGTTTCTGCTGTACATGCAGGGCAACCACAGCCGACACGATGTCTACCTGGTACTTTGCGTAGAGACTGCTCGAAGGCTCGCTGATTGTAAGTCAGCACTGCTTGGTTCAGATTGAGGAATGATATGGGTAGTGAAATGTAAACATACCCGTCTTCGGCTTTCCAACCTTCTTCGACTCCTGGTGCTGTGGTAGATGTTAGTAATTGAACAGCCTTCAATAATAATTCTGCTGCAACATTTTCACCGCAGCCAACAGCTTGATATATGCATGAGATGGTTGTGTACCTTTCATCACTTGCACTTCCACCACTATCAGTCCCATCTCCACTCTCCGAACTGGTATCCTCTTCTCTACCCTTTCCCTTGTCGACGTCCGCAACTTGACGTATATCAGCAGAATTCGATGACCATGTAGAGATTGACTCACCTAAAGCCGTAGACATTGTCTTGATCGGCAAGAATTTCTCCTCATATAGATATGCCACTACAAAACTGAAAATGTCCGGGTCCTCTTCAGGCAGATCAACAGCTTGATCCCCTGCTTCCTTGAACTCTCCATCCAGTGCCCTCCTGAAGTATTCCGATTTGCAAAGTATGTCTCTGTGAATTGGGAAGGTCTCGGCATATGGTCCTACTCGTACAGGTATAATGGCAGAGGAGTAGCGACTAATTAAAGAGTTAGCATTTGTTGCTCTGCAACATTTGAGAGTGTGCGCGCCAAAATCAACTACCACAACTTTCATGTTTGAAACAGCTTACCCGTCAACGGTAGACAGCCAGAGATCCTTCCTCGGGTCAATGGGGTCTTTGGGTTTGACCTCTTCCCTGACGAAATCAAGTACCACCACATCTGGAGTCGTTGTACTTGGAGCTCTCATGACAGCATCCAGCGATGATTCTCCTCCAGTGGAGCGCATTCTCGGGGACTCGCGCCTCGCCATTTTTGCTCTTTCACGTCGCAGGAAGATCAATACAAAGTGAAAATAAAGAGGAAGTTCGGAATTCTGTCCAGCAAGAAAATATGACCAATGTATGCGCCCGGATGCGCGACTGGAGCCAGGCTTCCTTTTGTGTCACCCACACTCTTCGTTGCCGTCCCTCACCGAGTTGAGTCCTGAAAGCGCGGCCACGACCGCGCGACTTATAACAGGGCCAGCCAATCGTGGAAAAAGAAAAGAACGAAAAAGGGTCCTGCACCGCGGGGATCCCGCATCAAATTGCAAATGCAAATGTTGAGGTTGCTGGAAGCAGAGCTTATGCATGACGCAAAGCGTCCTCGTGATCCTCCTACTGCATACGGAACAGTGCGATCGATCAAGTCAGGGCCGTTTCCACTGGGGAGGCTCAATGGTATTGTACGTTCCTGACCACATTCAGCTCGAAGCGCAGCGGAGACGATGTGATGCAAGTGCATTGCAGCTGAGGATAATGTCGTTGCACGTAAGGCTGTAGAATGATAGGATGAGAGACCTCGGTTGGCTAGCGACGAGATACAGCCTGCAGGTGATAGAGGAACTACTTCGCATATGCATCCGATCCGGGGTTACTTCAACAGGAGTGCATGGCTGTTGAAGTCCTAATTCATACTTCAAACCCAGGAGATTCAACCATTTCTGTAACACAATAGACGGGTGTCCCAATTCAACAACTCCGAAGGGGTCTATCACACCAACTGAGCCTCGTTAAGATACACATATAGTTCTTTTGAGTAAATTGTATTTGGCAAAGCACCATTCGTGAATAAAGTATATAAGTTATAAGTAAAAGAAATAAGTTTCCGTGGAAAAGGACCGTGTATGTTCATGGAACATAGATATATACTACAGCCTACCCATCAGGCAATATCAACAACCATCTACAATGTATTTCCCAAACAACGCTAATGCAGACAAAGAATTCGACAAAGAGATCCGTTAAGTTGTATGGAGTTCGGCCCGGCCTAGTATGCAACTCCTCTGTACCCGCCGTACCCAGGGAGTTGCGGTATCGCAGGCTGTCGTGGTGGACTTCCCCCAACCCCTCCTAACGGAGCGGCCCCCTGAACCAGGTTTTGGTCCTCACGGGTGTCTGGGCGGTATAGATTTTGGGATGGTGTGAAAGGTCTCCCTAGCTGTGGTGCAAGAGATCCTTGCGTGGTTGTTGTATAGGTTCTCATCGGCGTGGCTCCTCGGTAAGGGTTGGCAGGTTCGTTCAAGAAACTGTCGTCGCTGTGCTTACGATCTGATGTATAGGCATCCGAAGACATGGGAGCTTTTGCAGGGTCCATAAGCAATGAGTTACGTGCGTCAAGCGGAGTAAGATTGTCGAGATCTCGGTTGAGTTTTTCTAGCACACGTTAGATCGGCTAGCCTAGATAGGGTTGCGGAGTAAACTTACCAGCTTCCTTACGTCTCTTGCGGTGGGGGTTTTCTTTGCAGCATATGATGATGGCGTTGATTGCAATCAGAATAGCCAGGATTGCAGTCAGACTAGATTGAACAGCAATGAGAACGACCCCAGTAACGGTTTGGGTGGTCTGCGCTATCCCTAGCTCTTCGACAAAGACAAGAATGCAGACGATAGAAAGTGCTCGCACAACTTGAATGACGATGTTGATGACATTGCCAGAGCGTCTCTCGTATGGTCGGTTCCAGATGAGTAAGCCAAGCACTGACAAAGTTAGCAACTAGTCCAATAACGATAGCCATGCCTTCTACACTTACTGCAGATTTCAATGGCGAGCTGTGCAATTGTTTGAGCCAATCCGTGTCCATCGGCAGCTGCCAAGACACATCCCTTTGCGAACATGTAGATGATCGCTGGAACGAAGATCCACCAGAAGTCCTTCTTGTAGTTGTCGTAGAACAGACTATATTTAAGCCAGAAGTCCTTATTGTCATACAGTCCTGAGGCGTCCCCATCCATCTTCTTGAGAGTTCGGGCCGCATTCCATATTTTGAAACTGAAAAACGCAAGGACACCAGTAAAAAGACCTAGAGTAAGTCCTGCCAGTAATTTTGCTGCCCAAGAATCTCCATGTCTGCACGAAATCAGTATGAATGTCGCCACAAATGTTCAAGACATCACTTACGTGAACTGGAAGATGCAGTAGAGAACCCAGATACCGTACAGAACGAGAATGAGTTGTACAATAGCTCTGGCCATAGTACCCCAGTAATGCTTCCGGAAACCAACCAAACTCTTAGGGAACGATCCAAACAGGGCCCAGGTTTCCAGAATGACCTTGAAGAATAGGATTCCAACAGCGATCGCAGCTACCACACAGGCTACAATCAAGAGTACGGTCATGAATGTGTTGGCCGAAGGGATGGAAAGCTGTTCCACGTATGCTTTGATACCATCGACGGTGACCTCGACACTGGAAGTCGAATTTGATGAATCGATACCAGAGGATGTTGATGAGTCGACACTAGTCTCAAGGGAATCTCGAACCTGAAGAAATCCGGCAGTCAGAAGCTCATAGGACCTTTTGGACACTGTAGACCCGTCGCCATACACGAGAGTGGCATTACGAAGAAATTCTACACTCTCCGTGGTCAAGTTCCCACCCGTAACGTTTCTGAAATTGTCGATAGAAGTTTGCATGGCGTTCCAGGGAATCAAACCAGCACTGAACGCAAAGTTCTTGGTGAAGCTTCTGTAAACTGGAGGGTAGTTGACTGACATCATCCCGTTCATCGCAAATCCTTGGAATACTGTCATAACTTCAGTGAAAGAAGGGCTCATAGTCCCGGCTCCTGCAGTACTCCCACCAGCCGCGGCTCCGATAGCAGAGACACCGGTGAGGAGCAAAGCCGCACCAGCTACGCCAGCTGCTACGTAGGAAACTGCTGGAACATTGACCGTTTTTCCGTTATTGACTGTCGAGGTAATGCAAGCGACCTCTTCTCCAGTGTCAAGAGCTTTCAATTCCAAGGTAGCTTGTGCAGCGATGTCGGGCACACTGAAGGCGATTGAAGGGATCAACGAAGCATACGACGCAGGAATTTGCTGCGTTCCAGTGGCCGAGAAAGTTCCCGATGGGACAGGGCAGAGCTGTTCGACGTATGTGTCCGAGGAGCAAGGGTTGAATGTGTTTTGATAGACTTTGGTGCCGTACGCCGTTACGTTCAGAGTGGCGGTCCTAGAATATCAAGTCAGTGGTCATCCTAGTTCGCAAGATATCCAAGCAGGGAAGGTTCGTTGAATAGTCCAGAAAGTTGGGCTTTACTTACACATTCATAGTTGTAAGGGATGTACCCGCCACATTGAAAATGACGGATTTTGCATCATTGTTGTACTGGATATCGAGATTCTGAACTGTGATGTTCGAGCCTGTTAAGCACTCACTGAATCCCGATGTTTTCAAAATCTGGTCTGCGAGACCTCTGCCAGAGAGGATTCCAAATAGCAACAAGGAAACAGTTGATGGTATGAAATTTGGCCGTAACATTTTGTCGAATTCGACGGTGTTGCAATGAAATGGGTCGACTCTATCCGCCCAGGGTATCTCTTTTGGTTGTTCGCTCGCTCGCTCTCGTTCTATCCTCTATTCTTTCTATTTCTTCCGCCGTATGTAGATGATGCCGTAGTATGTAATGCAAGCTTTGAAAGCTCCTTTGATGATCGAAAAGTGCTGAAAATGGATGAGGACAACAGCCAAGGGTCTACCTGGAAAGAAGAATCGAAGAAAAGTCCAAAAATAACGCTGTGGTAGGGAGATCCGTCGATGGCGAAGTGGGTTTCTTTGACTGGCACTCGGATGGATAACGAGAGACAAAGACTGAACGATTGGATGCAATGACAAATTGCACAGACGAAAACGACGGTGTCAAGTTCACACAAAGAAAAGGCGACGATGACCCCAAGCAAAGGAAGCAAGCAGTGAGGAGAAGAAGCGTGAGAAGGACTCAGGACTCGGGGTCAAGCCTTCGAGGGTCAGATCTTCAAGGGCAGTCACCCAGTGGTGCAGGGTCAACGACGACGAACAAGGGCCCCGGGAGGTCCAGACGCCAGGGGTCAAGATATCGGCGTCCCACACGAAACCAGCCATTTCGGAGGATCAACAGCCACTGGTCCATGGCGCTGATGGCAGACTCTTCCAGCTAGGCGCAGTGGGTGTGTCCAGGGACGGGATGGCCGTTAATTGGCGTGGGTGAGGCCGTTTGCCCCAATCCAGCTGGCGTTCTTAGCTGTAACCAGAATAGATCCACGTTCCCCTAGGCCAAACGCTGCCAGCATTTGATTCGCTCTCAGCGCCTCTTCGAACACGAGAACATGAAACCCTCCTCTCCCACAAGAAAAAAATGTTGAAGAAAGCCAGCGGATGGATGGACGATTGGCATTTACTTCACAGGAACACAACATAATATCAGAATGGTCGCCAAAAGGCAATCCTTCCTCCCACAGGAACTCTGTTGCTTGATGATTGGCAATGGGATGAACCTGAGCGGGGTGATTTGCAAGCGATACTTCTTGTGTTTGACCTGGCGGGCTGAGATGAAAATAATGCAATAATGCACACTTACTTGCCTGCTAACCGAGCCCCTGGCTTCCCTTCCCTTCCCTTCCCTTCACAACTCCACCAGCTGTCACTCGGAGTTGGGGGACGCGCAAAATCCCTTTTAGTGCCCAGACTATGGAGTTGAGACAGGGAACGAACTTGGGAGCTCCAGTATCTGCGGCGCATGACGCTTCAAATTAATGCACAGCCCGTCCGTTCTTTGGGGAGAGTTGAAGGTTAGTTTTCACTTCTGATCACCACCTCAACACCCTCCCACGGCCGAAGCGAAGATGGATGCTGTTCATCGCATATGCCTAATTCTTCAATAAACCCCAGCCAGCTGTTGAACTTGGATTGACCTCATTCAGGTAGTAACCTAGCAAAGCCACAGGTCTCCTGAAAGCTGGAGTTCTGGGAATCTCTAAGCCTTGATCTGACAGCATACATATATTTTCTAGGTACCTAGCTAGCTATTATACCAAATTTCTCACCACTTTTGGGCCTCGATTGGTTTCCGAGCGCCACAACCTCCTTCGTCATCCTGCTGCTCCGCGGCTGTGCCCTGCCCAGACATGGAAATGCGGCAGATTGCAGAAGCACAGACTACGCATATCATTTGTTTCTGCCCACTTTCGAATGATCGTTTCTTGAGTTTTCTCCATCAAGGAACCTCGAAATAGGCAGGCTCTCTCTTCTCCCAATCTCCGTACCTGGAAATTGCTTCATGGTACCATAAGGTAAAATGATATGATAGCTTCAACAACAGTCCTGGACACAGGTCATGCCAGAATTCCACGACATGGACATCTGCTTCAAAGTCTTTCCCCGGCCTGGTTCCCGTCCCTTTCTCCATGCTGGACAATCATGTGAGTGTTGAGGAAATTGAATCCACACCATATATCACGTTACCCGTTTGTCTGTACGGAGTTCCTTCAGGCAAGGTAGGTAGGCTGCACCTCATTTACCTACACAGGTGGGCGCGGAAAAGTTGCATGGTTGGTGATATTACTCATTTTCTTCTTGTCAGCTTGTGGTTAATGTAGAGTTTTTGGCGGTGGCCTTCTGTCGTTTTCCTCCAGAGTTCTTGGTCGGCCAGCGGCGCATTTGCCTTCTTTGGGCTGGGCTGGCTTGTGTTTAAGGTAGGACAATGCCAAGAGAACCATAATTGGGCAGCCGGGGGCCCGCGAGGCTGGCTTCTTGCCTTGTGTCTTACCTAGAGGGGTCGAGTGCGAGGATTCGGATAGCTATCGCATGTTATTCCTCCTCCTCGAGAGTCATCCAGAGTTATCTTTTCGTGTTCATTCAGCGCCGTGATTCTGCTGCTGTTGCTGCCTGTGTTCTTGGCGCACCGGCACGGGTGTTGGAACCTCCCGATCTTACCATTCGTCAAGCAAAGTGAGGCGTTTTGACACATCTCAATCCGAAAGATCGCGTCTCGGATGGCGTTTGAATAACCATATCACTCTTTTCACCCCCAGAGATCCTTCTCTCCCTCCCTCTCCTTTCTATCCTCTAGCTTCCTCTTCATTTTCAATTGATCCACGCGTGCTTCCCTTGTGCTAAATCGAAACCACTCCACTGCCCAGCATTCTCCCCGCATCATCTCAAACATCATGATCTGAAAGCACACCGTCATCAACATGGAAAAGAACGACATCAACACCGAGGGCTCTCCAGTAGAAGAGCATGCAGAATCCTCGAAGCCATCTGAGGCCATGGATGGGAGTAAACAGAAAGCTACTGATACTTCCCTCCAAACCGCAAGCGATACTGATCCTCAGACGGACTATTCGAGCAAAGCAAAGAATCACACGACGTTCTCTCATTACTGGGTTATTCAATCTAGCCACATTTATTGAATCGTTTCTAACGTGACTTCAGCGGATATTTACCTACTCTACTGTCAGTGACAAGTCGTTCCTGGCTGTAGCTGCAGTGGCACAGATTGGAACGGGAACTGTAAGTCGCATCTTACTGATGTGTGATCTGATGCTAATATGAGACCCTAGACTTTACCTTTGATGAACATTGTTTTCGGTAGCTAAATATTTGTCAGGCAGTGATATGTTGATAGCTAACCGGCTTTCAGGAAGTTTAGTTGGGAACTTCAGTGACTACTTCATCCCAGGCTCAACTATTAGCAAAAAGGAATTCCAGGATACTCTCAATAATCTGACGTGAGTAGATGCTTTCTATTTTACATGTCGCCTAACTGCTAACACAGAGTGGAACAGGCTGTACATAGTCTACCTGTTTATCGTAGGTGTTGAGAACATACAATTCTTTGAAATGTCCCAAGCCCAATATCTTCTGGAGACATGCCTTATCTTCTTCTTTCTTCCAATATACCTAGCAATTGCTGAATGTCTCCTTATTTAGGGGAGATGGGTTCTCAGCTACTTTTCTATGTATGCGTTCCGCATGGTAGGACTTCGAATGTCTGCCAAGCTCCGTCTTGAATATCTTAAGGTTTGGGCCCAGTTGTCAGCAATTCGACTTGGAGATTTACTTACAACTCTTAGGCTTTGTTCTCCCTCCCAGTGTCAACGCTCGATACCCTACCCAGTGGCCAAGCCTCAAACACGTTGACCAATACCGCCAACACCCTGCAAATCGGAATATCAGAGAAGCTAGGGATGATATTGCAGTTCACGGCCCTGATATTCGCAGCCATTATCATCGCATTCACCTACAGCTGGAGCCTAACTCTCGTCACGTCTTCAGTCTTGGTTTTTATCGCCCTGGTTTACGGCACCGTCGTTCCAATAATTATCAAGATGCAAAAGGAGATGGAACATGCCGACGAAAAGGCATCCTCAATCGCTGGCGAAGTTCTTGCTTCAATACGGATGATCGTAGCATGTGGAGCTGAGGGTCGTGTTGCTAAGAAGTACGCGGGCTGGATTCAAGAGTCTCAGAGGAGAGGGTTGAAAATGTCGCCAATGATGGGGATACAATTCGCCCCTTGTGAGTTGTGTTTCTCTATTCTTGCTTGACACCGTAACTGACCTGCCTGTAGTATTCTTTGCAATCTATGCGTCAGTACAAGAATCCAATGACTATGACTGATTGGCTGAGTTGATTTGATGATAGGGTGATGGCACTTGCTTTTTGGTTTGGCTTCAAGCTGTACCAAGAGGGTAAAATCCACAACGTTGGAGACATTTTGATGTGAGTGCTATTATTTTTATGCCCTGCACTCGTTGGATTCTAATCAAAATACAGCGTACTTATGTCTGTGATGATGATCGCCTTCTCAGTCAGCCAGACCGCCGGACCCATAATTGCTGTGACGAAGGCCGCTGCAGCGGCCACTGATTTCTTTGCAGTCATTGATGCACCCAAACCCTCAACAAGTGGGTTGACAGCACCAGAGATCTCTTCTGCCAAGAACATAGTGTTTGACTCTGTTACTTTCGCGTGTACGGAATATTCTTTCTGACATCCTAACATCATTTCAACACGGGACACCCGTACAATATCTGAAGAGCCCACAAGCTAACACATATTAGACCCGAGCCGGCCCCACGTCAAGGTGCTTGACGATTTGAATGTAACACACCCCAGCCAGCAATTGATAGGGGCTCGACTAACACTGTCTCTAGATCGAGATCGAATCAGGTAAAATTACGGCTATCGTAGGTGCTTCTGGATCCGGCAAGAGTACAATCGTCGGCTTGCTTGAGCGATGGTACGAGCTTGATGGCGACAAACGATTCGTTCTTCCCGAAAGTGCTATCAAGGATGAGAAAGCGGAGAAGGAGAAGAAAAAGAAAGAGGACGAGGCAAAGGCAACCGGAAACATCGATGAACCGCCGGTCTCAACCCCGGCTATTACATTGAGTGGCTCGATATCTGTTGGAGGACACAACCTGGACGCTGTAGGGTTGAAGTGGTGGCGATCCCAGATTGGTCTTGTTCAACAAGAGCCCTTTATTTTCAACGATACTATCTACAAGAATGTTGAGTTTGGACTGATCGGATCTCAATGGGAGCATGCAGATGAAGCAACCAAAAAAACCCTTGTCGAGGAAGCATGCAAAGAAGCATTCGCTGACGAGTATATAACCCGGCTTCCACAAGGTTACAACACCCCGGTTGGTGATGCTGGAATCAAGCTTTCAGGGGGGCAGAGACAACGTCTCGCTATTGCCAGATCGATCATAAAGCGGCCCACTATCTTAATCTTGGACGAAGCTACAAGTTCTATAGATGTTCGTGGAGAACGACTCGTCCAAGCTGCCCTGGATAAAGTCAGCGAGGGAAGAACCACAATCACAATTGCCCATCGATTGTCAACGATCAAGAAAGCCGACAAGATCATTGTCCTTAAGAAAGGTAGGCTCATTGAGCAAGGAACCCACGACAGTCTGCTAGCAGACGAGCACGGAGCATACTGGGGTTTGGTCAACGCCCAGAAACTTTCTATGGGAGAGGGTTTCGCAGAAGAGTCGGATCTAATAGAAAGCTCTAAAGATCCTTTGGTGCGAGCTATGAGCACAGCAAGTGGCGAAGCGAAATCAATCGAGCCGGAAGCGGTCTGGAAACCGAAGAGCTTCTTGAGTAGTTTTGGACTCCTCATGGTGTAGGTATTGGGAAAGCCCATGAATTCTCCTATGAATGTCGCGGTTTACAGGAGACATACCTTGCCCTCTTCAACCACCCCTTTATCTGGCGTTTGCTGACTATCCGGTTCCGTAGGGAGCAAATCAAGCACTGGCCATGGTATCTTCTCCTGTGAGTACAACTCCTGTTGCCACTTTCAACCTCGTTACTAATTACTAGCAATTAGACTTTCAGCTTGTGCCGCAGCCGGTTCGAGTAAGATCCCCCCATCTGTTCCTTGACTTTCCTTTGGTATACTTTCCCTCAAGTTGCCCCGCTTGACTGTCTCTTATATGGAGATCAAGACTCTCAGAAGGTTTCTGGTGTCTGGAAAATGCTTATTTTTATCTCAGGTTACGCTATACAAGCATTCTTATTTGCGAAGATCTTAGGTGTGACTCAATTAAAAGATTCTGCACGGGCTAATGCAAGAGATCATTGGGCTCTTATGTTCTTCGTTCTCGGACTTGGGTGTTTTGCGGCCTATTTCACGCTAGGGTGGTCGTCCACCACCATATCTACTGCAAGCACGAGTTCAATCGTTGGGTGTATATGTGCTAAGTTTCAATAGTACATTGCCTGCACTTACCGCCAAGAATACTTCCAGAGCATCCTGCATAAGCCGATCGAATTCTATGATGCCGATGATAACTCATCGGGAACGCTTTCTGCAAGAGTAGCAAACGACCCAACACAGCTCCAGCAGAGTAGGTATTAGGGAAGCCCAGAACTTCCCTTTAGGATGTCTCAAGATTCTTAGAGACATGTCTAATCTTCTTCTTGAGATATCCTTGATTCGGCAATTGCTAACTGCCCCGTTACCTGCAGTGCTTGGAATCAACATGGCGATGGTCTTTACCGCTGGATTGAGTCTCGTTGGTTGTATCATCATTGGGTTTGTTTACGGCTGGAAACTCACTTTAGTCACTGTGTTTGTTGCAATGCCCGTGATAGTAAGTGTATCTGTTCTAGCTCGAAATTCCTGAGGATGAGTACTTGGTGCTTGTACAACCACTGTGTCAATACCTATAAACACCTCCTGTTTTCTGGTGGGTGGCCACTAACCGAAGGTTTCAGATGCTGGCTGGCTTCTTCAGAGTCCGATACGAAATCAAATTCGAGGCGTTGAACCAGGCAGTCTTCGCCGAAAGTTCAAAATTCGCCGCTGAGGCTATCGGAGCTTTCAGGACTGTTACGGGGTTGACAATGGAAGAAATGATCGCTCGTCGATATGAAATGCTGTTACAAGATCATGTCAAGAAGGCATTCATCAAAGCCCGATGGTCGACGTTTATTTTCGCCGCGTCTGATTCAGTACAATTGCTCTGCATGGCCTTGGCGTTCTGGTATGGAGGTCGACTACTGGCATCAAGGGAGTACCAACCCGAGAATTTCTTCGTTGTGTAGGTGGTAATGGGGCAACCCAGTCTTCCTTCTTCCGAATGCTACAATATCACCTCAGGGCATGTCCTGTCCTGCCCACTCGAGTCATCCTCATTTTGGTAGTCACTAACTTCTCCATTACCTAGTTACATTGCAGTCATTAATGGAGCCGAAGGAGCGGGGACACTCCTCTCATTCGGGCCCAATATGGCACAAGCTGCAGCAGCGGCGAATAGGATTTTGAGCTTCAGGATCAGAGCGAAAACTGAGGACAAGCCCGCCTTGGAGCTCCAAGATACGTCAGGAGGGGTGAAGATTGAATTGCGCGATCTGTGGTTTAAGTATCCCACTCGGGACATCCCAATTTTCACTGGACTGAACATCACGATTGAAAAGGGGCAGTTCGCTGCCCTTGTTGGCCCCAGTGGATGCGGAAAGACGAGCATAGTGTCGTTACTGGAACGGTACGACCATTATCCACCATGTCTAGCCCGTCACTGATTACTTGAATTCTAGGTTTTACGACATACAAAAAGGTAAAATCCTCTGCAACGGAACGAATATCCATGATCTAGATATCCGCGAATACCGCAAAGCAATTTCCCTCGTGGCCCAGGAGCCGACTCTATTCCAAGGCACCATCAAAGAGAACATTCTGCTTGGTGTTGACGAATCTACAAGCTCAGAGAAATTGCATGCAGCATGCCGAGATGCAGAAATCCACGACTTCATCATGTCCCTCCCAGATGGATATCACACCGACGTCGGAAACAGAGGTATCGCCTTGTCTGGCGGACAAAAGCAGCGCATATCAATCGCTCGAGCTTTGATTCGAGATCCGCAAATTCTTCTCCTCGATGAAGCAACTTCGAGTTTAGATTCAGAGAGCGAGAAGCTTGTCCAAGCAGCTTTTGAGCGAGCTGCGACTGGTCGCACAATGGTCGTGGTTGCGCATCGGCTGGCTACCGTCCAAAATGCAGACGTAATATTTGTTCTTGGAGAAGGAAAAGTTTTAGAGACTGGCGATCACAGCGCACTCCTGAGAAAACGGGGAGTTTACTACCAAATGGTGAGTTGATTGCCTTCACAATCTTTCTTGGGACCTAGACTAATGTCTGTACAGTGCCAATCCCAGGCTCTCGATAGGTAGATGGGAAGAGCCTGGAACCCTCGATGCGAGTAAGCTCAACGGTTTTGATCGAGGTGCCACGGTGTACAAGCGTAGATGCGCAATCATTTATTTCCCTTTTCTTGGAACCATCCTTGCTCCTTGCACAGATTTGCTGGACATTTGGCCACTAATTCCGCTTCTAATGTACTTTACACCAATCACTACTTGTAAATCAATGGTATGGCCACACACACACCTTCTTGAATGCGTTGGGAGATGCACATGTGATAGGCAATGTCTCAGAGACCCACTGGCCATGAGTTGTCAAGTCAAAATACCCAGTGACTGCAAAGTGACCATCAAGCGCAAATCATTTGTTCGCTTCACTTCACCACATACTTACAGGCAAGACGAGGGAGGAAAGGTATGTATCGCGGGTTCAGCCGTTTTGAGATTCTACGCTGTGAAGCACTCTGGAGGCTTAAGTGGTGTTTCGATTGATTAAGCTATGACTTGCTTGACATCATGTTGCCATCTTTAGCCATCTTAAGGCAGATCTCACCGAGTACAAGATATATATTGCACGTGAGTGATAACATGGGGCTCATCTCACCGTCTCGGATTTACCAGGTTGATCGAGACCTTGAACTTTGAACCCTGTGAAAATCAAAGAGACCCACTCCACTCATGAACTGTGAGTAAACAGAAACAAATTCTCAAGCCAAACAGCATCATCACTTCATGCTGCAGAGGCTGTCAGAATTCGTTGTTCAGCTTTTTGCACCATAATTACCTACCTACCCTACCTCACCTCCAAGGCTGAGGTGGTGCCAAGACCCATAATATTCGCCACCCGCCGTCGCATCCCAGCCCCAGCTTTCTGAGGAGAGCGGAAACTAATAAACAGCTCCTCTCGTCCCGACCCGAATCATAACAACACCGGCAAATCAATGTTTCCTTGAATCACAACAGCCATAATGATGGCCCCAGACAGGCGTCGCAGGAGCCCCGAAGGCTCAACCACCAGCAGAAGACACAAAGATCCGCGCGCAGATTACAATGAACCACCAAGAATGCGCGCTACACCCCAATCATACCCCTACTCCTCCTCCTCCTCGAGCTCGAATTCCATCGTGGATATTTCGCACTCCTTCCCCCCAAAGCGCTCTGGCATCCGAACTTTCTTCACGGCGCCGTCAGAACGGAAACTACGCAAGCGGAGAAGCAGTCGGTTGATGAAAAACAACAACTCGTCCTCGTCCTCAGTAAGCAGTGATCGGGATCTGGCATATGGCCATGGATACATCAAACGCCCGAAACTCAGGCGCGTTCGGTCGCGATCCGGCAGGGAGATTGATAGAGAGAGATACAACGAGAGACACCATGAGAGGCAGAGCGACAGATACAGCGACAGGGAGGGAGGAAAGATACGACACAACGAGAGGGCCAGAGAAAGTACTGGGAGTGGCAGTGCTAGTGCCCGAGGAAAACTAGGAACGACCGCGGAGATTCTAGCTGTCGGAGCAGGCCTCAGAGCAATTGCTTCGGAGCAGAACAAGAGAGATTTACGAGAGGCGCGAAACGGCAAGAAGCCTGAGTTGGCTGCTGTGAGAGACAACAGTGGCCATTCTTATATTGAGAGTCGCGGCATTGGACCATCGAGGGTATCACATGGACCGGATGAGGAAGGGTGGGAGTCAGCTTCAGATTCCGAGTCTAGTGTTGATTCCAGACTTGCTTTTGGCAATGATACAAAGGGCGGATGGAGTTTCTTCGGCAGAAAGAAGTACAAACCGATGAGCAGAAAGAGTAGCGTTGTTGATCCTCGACTTTTTGGACCCGCAAACTCACTACACGGTCTTATCCATCGGCCTGTTGGATTTGGGGATGTCTCATGGACTTCGACCAGCGATTTTGGCGACCAGCGCGAGGCATTCCAGCGTGATTCGTACTCTATTGGGCCTCAGCCAAGTCATAGTAGCTCTATGTCCCAAGTCCCCCTTCAACAGGTTCCCCCTATGCCAATGTCGGAGATCGATAGGAGCGAGCCTCCTCGGTACACCTCAGAATCACAACCATACACCCCAATCAGGCCAGATCCTATACCCATTCAGCTCCAACACCCGAAACCTTTCACCCCTGTCTCACAGAGCGTTTACGAGCCAATCTATCCTACTAGGTCTGAATCAGGTGGCATTCTGAAGAAGACTTCCTCGTCCACTGGTCGCGGCAAATCTCTTGCCGAAGTAGCTGTGGCCGGTGTGGCAGCTGTCGCCGTCGGTAGCATGATATCTTCTGCAAGAGATGACCTGAAAGATAGACAACGAGAGGAAGAAATCGATGCCCTCGAGAGAGACCGCATCAGACGCCGCGACAGCGAGAAAAGAGAGTCCAAGGATGAAGGGCGACGAGACAAGCGTTCTAGTCCTCCACGTGAAGATCGCAAAGACAAGCGTCGCGACAAGGATAAGGAAGAAACTGAAGAGCGGCGCCGTGAGAGGAAGCGAGATGAGCGTCGAGGGGAAACGCGTGATGAGAAAGAGGACAGACGCGAGAAGCGACGAGAAGAGCGACGGGCCACTGACCGTTCGGAAGATAGATACGATTCTCGCCGCACGAAGAGCGAGGCTTCTGTCTCTACGACATCTGTTGATCCTTTTCAATTTCAGGTCGACCAAAACGCATTCTCTACCCCAACAATCGAATCTTCGTCAGGCCATAGACGAATTGACTCTGTGCCCACAGTTGTGACTGTTCAGCGAGAGCCAGACTTCTCCCGTACACGGAGCTCGTCAATCAAGGGCCAGCCCTCTGTTTCAACATCTGAACCTCGGAAAGAAGCTTCAGGCTCTCAGAGAGGGTACACTGACTGGGATGAGCAAGAGCAACGGTACAGGGGAGTATCTGAGCCTCGAATGGAACATTCGGACTGGGATGAGAAAGAACAGCGTTATAGAAGCGGAGATATACGAGATCGTGTTCTTCATGATGCTGAGGCCACAATCAAAGATGCAAAGCACTTCACTGGCCCCTATGACGCCTCTGTTATCACTGCAGTTGTTGCCGCCGAGCATCACCGCGAGACGAGAGCCGACGAAAGACGACGCGAGAGACAGAAAGACGCCAATTACGACGACTATAGCTCTGCACCTCGAGATAAGACTCCCGTGAGAGATCCAATCCAAGAAGAAGCAGACAGAGCATATCGAGAAATTGTCATGGCTCGGAAAATTGCATCTCAAGTCATTCGCTCTCGCAGCCCGTCTCCTGATCCATCTGTTGTTCACAAGTATGAACACAAAGATCAAGAACAAGAGGTCATTCGGATCGTCACCCCGCCTGGAATGGAAGAGCATAAAGGCAAAGGCCCTTATGATGCACCAAATGCCGACTTCAGATTGGATCACGTACTGGAGCACCCAAGAGACTTGCAAACTTTCAGCATACCTTCCTTCAGTCTAAACCGCTCCAATACAGAACCAACCTATCTTGTGCGGGATCCCGACGCCTCGAAACCTCGACCTCTTTTGAACCTTGTTCGCCCGACTCCGACTCCATCTCCTCTACCCGAAAAGCAAGTTGCTCGTTCAGAACCAGGCCGAAAAGCCAAGTCAAAGGATCCCGAGCCTCCAAAACGTTCGTCTTCTTCTGATATTGTGATTGGACCCAAAGGCAATATCATCGCTTCCCCTACGGCATCATCTGTGTCCAAGGGGGTGACTTGGGGTGAGAACGAGACCAAGCACTACGAGGTGGAAAGCCCCTCTGAGCATCGCGATGAATTCGTTTCGAATACGGATGTAAAATCTCGTGATAGCCCAGCAGATTCCGGCGTTCCTAAGGGCGGTAAGGGGTGGGGTGCTGTTGCCGCTGGAATCATTGGAGCTGGTGTAGGAGCGACTGCGGCCGGTGAATTATCTAAAGCATCTAAATCTCAGGAGAGTGAAAAGCCTGTGCCTTACGAATACCGCGGTGTTGTAGTTGAGCCAGAAAGTCCGCCACATAGAGAGGAGTATCGTGGTGTCATCATTGAACCGGAAAGCCCACCACGACAACAGAGGCAACGAAGTCCACCGTCTCCCGGTCCAAAGCCAACAATGCCTCAAAGCTCTCATAGTACCCACATGCCTGGTGCTTTTGACGACGACTTGGATTTCACCGCGGTTGTTGCCGCTGGACTCCAAGACACAGGATTTGATCCCAACATCGTGATTGATGATCCGACATTCCGCAGACGTGACTCTCCACCTGGCTCAAACGACCACAAATTCTACCAAGCCCCATTTGCTGAAACTGTCACTGATCTTGGCATGAACACATCCGAGATTTCAAGGACTAGAGGTACAGAAGGATTTGTTATTAGTGAAGTTGCTTCAACACCAAAAGACTGGCCAGTTGTTTCGCCAACCGAGAATGATGAATCCTACAGCAAGCTCAGCAAAAAAGAACAAAAGAAGCGCGACAAGGCAGTAAAGAGACAAAGTGGTGACTCCACCCCAATTGAAGAGGGAACTGTGTCCCGACACGTCATCACAGGGCCTGATTCTTACTTCGAAGCACCCTTGAGCAAAAAGGAACAGAAGAAGCGCGACAAGGCAGCAAAGCGACAGAGTAGCCAAATCGATGATGCCACGCCATTCTCGGAACCCTCTGTTGCAGCTGAGATCGTCCAAGAGCCCGAAAGCTACTTTGAAACACCGAAGAAATCGAAGAAGAGTAAGAGTTCCTCGAATTATGACGATATTGTTGGCGATTCACCCCGCGAACGAACGGTTTCTGTGCCAGTTGATGCCTTTGACGACTTGCAAAACGGGCAAGATGAATGGGCTGATAGTTCTAAGAAGTCGAAAAAGAAGTCAAAGCGTGATAGGTAGGTTCTCTCCAACTTCCTTTCTTTTTTCGTTAGGAGACTTATACACGGTCTTTATAAGATATGCCTGAGATATCGGCAATGCTGACCTTGAATCATCTTCAGTGACCGCTATGAATCCCCTGCCAGCTCTGCCATTCTCGAAAATGCATCTGAATTGGAACGTTCAGGCAGCAAGAAGTCGAAGCGTGACAGTGATCGATACGAGTCTCCCGGTCGACCATCCTCTGAAATATCGTCTTCAGGCAAGAAATCAAAGGATAAATCCAGTCGAAGGAGTGGACAGTTCGACTACGACCCAACCGAGGTTGCCCTCCCGCCTAGTGGTGCAACTTCTGAGATCTCTTCCGTGAGTAAGAAGTCGAAGGATAAATCCGGTCGAAGAAGCGAGCAGTACGAGTATGACCCGACGGAGGTTTCCCTTCCACCAAGCACGCCTTCAGAGACGAGTCGAGACGGCGACTTTGAAGATGCTCGGAGCACGCGAAGATCCTCCACGACAGCCAGCGGCATCTTCAATAGCGAAGATCGTGGAGAGTCCCGATCAGTAGTCTCGGCTGGCACATCACGATATGACGATCCAGAGCCTCGGAAAAAGAAGAAATCAAGGAGTGGTACTGATTATGACGACACAAGATCAGTTGCTTCTGCTCCTGCCGGTGATGATTATGAAGAGAAGAAGGGAAAGAAGAAAGACAAGAAGGGTGGCGGCATTTTCTCTGGTCTCTTCGGCTCGAAGTCCGAGTCTGGAGCAAGAGATGAAAGTCCCAAGCGCTCCAAAGATGATTTCGAAGATGTCAAGAAGAAGAGCAAGAAATCGAAGAGAAGCTCCGTTCCAGATGCATCCAGCGTCTATGGAGACATGGGATCTGTCTCCGTCAACGACCTTTCAAGATCAGTGTCCAATGGACATAGCAACGGCAACGGATCATACCCATATGACGACGGAAACGACGACGGTTTTCGCAGTGACGGAGAGAAAAGAAAGAAGACCCGATCGAGATCTGAAAGCACCTCTTCAAAGAAGGATTCTTTTTTAGGTAACGCCGGCACCCTTGGCGCGGGTGTCGGCATTGCTGGTGTCACTGTTGCTGCAATTGCTGCTCAACATCACCACCAGCAATCGAAAGCCGAGAATGCTGATAGCAATGCGGCCGTAGAGCAAACTGTTTCCAGAGGCTCTGACCAGCAATTAGAACGAGGTGAAACCTTGGATCCCGAAATCACCCAGCGACAATTCAGGCCCTCGATCGATCCTCAATATGGTGACCTTCTGCCTTTGCCACCCAGCGATCCAGCCTCGCCGAATGTTGAACCTATCGATGACTTACCCAACCTACCTGACAGCCGTCCAGACACGCCAGAGTCCGAGCGGTTGGCTAGAGAGAAAATCAGGAATACTGTTCGACGAACCGTGCAAGATTCACCAATGAAGTCTCCAAGTCAGAGTCAAGTTCCCTTGAAGTTCAAAATGGGAGGCAACAGAGCGATTCCTCCCTCGCCCGGTGCTAGTCGCTCGTCCCCGCTACCCTCACCCGCCAATCCCAGCCAAGAGTCACTTGGTTTTCAAAGGCATCGGTCTCGACCAACGTCGTGGGACAACTCGAAAGAGTTCAAGCCTCTGTATCTTGTCGAAAGTGCACGGCGAGGGTCCAATGTTCAGCTGCATGCAGATGATGAGCCGCTTCCCGAACTGCCACCCAGTCAACGAACGTCTAGAAGCTCATCTCAACTAGAAGAGTCCGACAAGTCTTACTCGGGCATGCAAGATCGTGGAATCGACCCGTTAAGTATCGATACTACGCTACCTCATGCTCCAATCACAACTGAATTTCTTGAGTCTGGACAATCTACTCCAAAGGCAAACGTACCACAAGGATTTGAAGACATTGTGGAAACTCCTAAGCATGCTCGGCCGTCTGACCCCGTTTCTCGGGTTGCCGGGTCACTAAGCCCGGCACATGAAAAGAACCCAAGCACGCTGGGAGAAGATGTAGCGGAGGCGGCTGTAGCTGTAGGACTTGTTTCCACCATTGGGTACTTCGCTTCAACTCCTAGCCATCCCAAGACAAATGAATCGTGGCTCGACGATCTGCCTTCTGCAAAGAGTCAAGAATCGCCTATTGATTTACCATCAGAAGAGCATCGCCCATATCCGGTGGATCCCGTTACCAAGGACAGAAGCTCCTATCTTCTCAGATCTTCGCCAATGTCCAAGAAGTCCGAGGACTTAGATGTCAGCGACCGGAATCTGGGTTCCCCAAGTAGCAAACCGAAATCCTCAATGGATAGAGACGCACTTCACAGCATTGAAGAGAGAGAACTTGGTGATATCAGCCCTCAAGAATTACCACATGATGTGAGCCAAGATCGCGAGAAAGCACTCGAGACTCTCTCTGGTTCTAACGAAAATGTGGCTCAACAGCCATCCCAGGAGCTTGAAGAGCCAAGTGACGACTTTGCACTTAAAAAGTCGAAGAAGGATAAGAAAAAGGACAAAAATGGCAAGGGGTTGTCACGATCCGGAACCCAAGATGATCTCTCTCTACCTGAACCCGCTTTCTCTGCTCCAGATGCTGTCTTGCTGAATGAGACCGACCCTACTGAGGAGTTCTTCTCATCCAAATCCAAGAAAGACAAGAAAGGCAAAAAGAAAAACAAATCTACCTCATGGGAAGATAATGAGCCATCACAGGAGATCAGTGAACCTTCTCTTCAAACCAGCCGGGATGAACCTGATTCGGACACATTCTTCGATGCCGAACAAGGGTCTCTTGATGCTTCTGTTCCCGAAAAAGCTTCTACCCAACAAGTCGATTTCTCAACTCCGAAGACCAGGAAAGGCAAGAAAGACAAGAAGAAGAAGTCTGCTATTGCTTGGGAACCCGAACAAATTGAGACGCGGCCCGAGGTAATCGAGGAGTCACTACCTGAATCAGCTCAAATCCTGAGCGATGCGCCAACTTCCCGCGAGATTCAGCAGGCAGATCTGGAACCATCTCTTGAAATTAGTAATGGCCCGACCAATCCTATCACCGAAGTCCATGAGGAGAAGCCGTCGTCGGGTTTGGACATCCAGGAACCTGTTAGTGATCCACTTTCCACAAGCGAGAAGGTCGATGAGCCAAGCCAGATTGTCACAGAAGAGACCCCAACTTCTACCACCACTCCCACAGTTGATGCCCAGTTTGATGAGGTTCTGTCCTCCAAGAAGAAGAATAAAAAGGACAAGCGAAAGTCCAAAGCCACATCTGACTGGGATGAACCGGAGGATGGAAAAAGCCTGCAGCAAGCTGAAGAATCGCTGCCGGATAATGTACCCGAGTCTGCCCCACCTGCCATTGAAACCGACTCGGCCGAGCTTTTGTTCTCTTCAAAATCCAAGAAGGACAAGAAAAAGGACAAGAAGAAAGGAAAGGCCTCCGCCTGGGAAGCTGAGGAGGATACGATACTGCAACTCAACCCAGACCAGACCGAGACGAGCCGAGACGCCTCAGCAGAAACTTCTACCGTTGGTGATGCTGCTCAAGTTGATGACTTCCCTAACCCAAAATCGAAAGGCAAGAAGGGTAAGAAATCGAAGGCAGCCTCCTGGGAACCAGACATTGACACCCCGGCTGCGAATGAATCTCAAACACCAACTTCCGAAAGTCGAAATTTGCCCGAAGATACACCAGCGCTGCCCATGGAGGAGTCTCAACCTATCGATGATTTCTCTTCCAAATCAAAGAAAGACAAGAAAAAGAAACAGAAGAGCAAATCATTGTCTGAATGGGACGCTGAGGATGAAAGTGCCTCGCAAGTGACCTCAGTTCCGGTTTCTGAGCCTGGTCTCGATGTGCAGGAAGTTTCAACAACTTTGGAAGAGCCCTTGGAAGAGTCTTCATCCTCCAAGAAAAAAGACAGGAAGAAAGACAAGCGAAAGAGCAAGTCAGTGTCAGCCTGGGAACCAGAATCAAACGATGCAGAGCCACAGCCAGCCTTGGAGCCTTGGACGGACGATGGGCCTGTTGTGACTTCATCTTCTGTTCTAAAAGAACCCTCACATTCCACTTTCGATTCCCATGAGAAGGAGTCGGAGTCTACGAGTACCGAAACACCTCAAGACCCACATCGAGATCTGGAACAACGTTCGCCTATCCTTGCCACTTCTTCTATTCCCGAGACCCAAGACGCCCATATTCATGCTTTAGGTCAACCCGAGGACGACAAGGCGGGTCTGGAAATCAAGTCAGAAGAACCGCAGCTTGAGATTATTGACCAAACATCTGCCAATGACGATTTGGGTTTTACTGGGTCAAAGAAGTCCAAGAAAAAGAAGGGCAAGTCAACAATGAGCTGGGCGGATGAGCTTGAGTCCAGCTTACCCGAGCCTTCGCATGAAATGCAATTCGAGACTGATCGAGTCCCCTTTGACACACCACCCGCTGATGGTGACTTTGGCATTGCGGAAACCAAGAAAGGCAAAAAGAAAAAGAACAAGTCTGCCTCCGCCTGGGAACAAGGTGAAGAAACTGCCCCGGCGCAGAGCCCTTTGGAAGTCGAAGACCCTGTGTTCACGGCCTCCTCTTCAAAGAAAGATAAGAAGAAGGGCAAGAAATCGCAACAATGGGACGAGCCTGAAACGAGGGAAGAGCAATTTTTGGTTGCTGAAGGAGACCAGAATGTTGACACAGAAACATTTAATGACTTCACCGCATCGTCGACCAAGAAAGGCAAGAAAAAGTCTAGAAAGGCTCCCACATTTGACGATGAAAACCCACCCTCTGACGATACTTCAAAATCCTTGGATGCGGAAAACATCTTGCCTGTATCAGAAACTCCATTGTCAAGACCAACCCCACTCGGTGGACCTGGAGGTTGGCCAATCACGCCTGCAACTCCCCTCACTAGCGGTGAACAACCCAGCGGTGAGGTACCAAGCTCGACTAGCAAGGGGTATTTTCCAGCAGCTGCAGCAGCTGGAAGTGCTGCCATCTTCGGCTCCAAATCTTCTCAGGATGATACTTCTCACAGTAAAGAACTGCTCATGGAAAACACAGGATCAGCACCAATTGGTGCCGATAATCCTCCCAAGATGGAGACGGAGCCTAGACCAACTCCCGATGGTTTGGCTGCCGGTTATGACAACGATCAACTCAGCCTAGCCAGACAACTGCAAGAGGAATTCGGGAAGAAGGCGTCCAAGAAGGACAAGAAGAAGAGACAAAGCTTACCATCAACACCAGCCGTACTCCCTTCAAGATCCAGGACCATCGATGACGATAGAGAAGGCCATCATCGTGCGCGAAGCCTTTCCATCGGACCTACCGCTGATCGTTCCGGAATTAGCCCTGCCGCCAGTGAACGCAAGAACGTCTACAGTGAAGATCAACTCGAGCTAGCTCGACAACTGAAGGCAGATTTTGAGTCAGGGAGCAAAAAATCCAAAGGCAAGAAGGCCAAGAAAGGAAGATCCACCCAAGATGACGATCCGATTGACAAGGACTTTGATCCCCAAATGTCTGCCAGCACGTTCAGTGCTAGCGACCAGCCACTCGTCGTTTCTGCAGCCGAAGAAAAGGCCACGCCAATTGAAATTCCAGATGTCTCAAGGCCGGATGGGTTCGCTGCTGGCTATCAAGAAGACCAACTTTCTCTCGCACGACAAATGCAAGCCGAGTTTGCCAAGAAAGCCTCAAAGAAAGACAAGAAGCGTCGAAGCACGTCTCAGCCACCCGTAGAACAGGAGCCCTTTGATAATGATTTCGGAGATCAAAGTCAGTTTCCTGGCACTGATTCCCTGCCGCGTGGTGAAGTTTCAGCTCAATCCCAAGCGACTGTCGACGAGAACCTGCCAGTACGTGATGGCCTCGCCGTAGGATATAATGCCGAACAACTAGAGCTCGCTCGCCAACTGAAGGAAGAGTTCGGATCTGGTTCGAAGAAGAAAGGCAAAGACAAGAAGGACAAAAAACGTGGAAGCCTACTACGAGCCAATACGGAAGATGACTTCTCATCCGATCCAGTGTCTGGAGAGACGGACACACAACAACAATTCGAAACTTTGCAGCAAGATTCTACTGAAATCCTTGATACAACTGAGGAATTTTCTGCGATTGGGAAGAAGTCCAAAAGTAAGAAAGACAAGAAGGCCAAAAGAGGAAGCTTTCTATCTAGCGCTCCAGAGGATGATTCGTCAATTGACCCGGGTCATGAAGGTCAACCTGCATCGCGAGAAGATAGTCCACCCAGCGCTGCGTTGGGCGATGAGTTGTCGATCGAACCAGCACTCATGGAACCGGATGTTGAATTTGCTTCAGTCAGCAAGAAAGACAAGAAATCCAAAAAGGGCAAACAGCGTGACAATTTGCAACGAGGTGCGACTGACGATGATTATTCCGATATTCCCCAACATGCCGACACCTTACATAGCGCAAACGGAGAGAAGTCTGGCGAGACTCCGGCGCTCGAACCTCCTCTTGCTGCTGAACCCGAAGATGATTTCGCCTTCTCTGCCAAAAAATCGAAGAAAGAGAAGAAAAAGCGACAAAGCTCAATCGTAGTTGATGATTCGCTCAGTCAGCCAATGGACGATGCTCCAGCCCAGTCAAGCGAGGAGTTGCCAATCAGTGATACTTCTTCGGCCGCCACAGAACTTGTTGGTGAAGCAAGCGACGACTTTGGGTTCTCTTCGAAGAAGAAGGACAAGAAGAAAAAGCGCGGCAGCTTATTGAGGAACGAGTCCTTCAACAATACTGCTGAAGAACAATCTGATGGTCGTGGATCTGGTCCTGAGCCAGATGACCAGAATGAGAACACCTCGTCGCCTGTTGTCGATGAACCCCAAGATGATTTTGAATACTCGTCATCGAAGAAATCTAAAAAAGACAAAAAGAAACGCGGCAGTCTCCTTCGAAACGAATCATTTAACATCAGTGCTGAGGAACAGGTCGAGGGCAGCGACCTGCCGTCTGAGTCTGACAATATACAGTCGGGTACGGACCTTGGTGAATTTGTTGTTCTTGCCCCGCTTGGAGAGGAGCAACGAGATGACTTCGACTCCACGCCCAAAAAGTCGAAGAAGAAACGAGGAAGCTTGCCACCAAACTCGAAAATCGACAACATCCCAGAGGATTCGGTCGTGAAGCTGGAATCTGAACCCAACTCGAAGAGCGTTGACTTGAGTGAAGCAACTGCGTCGACTCTACTACGGGACGATCAAGAGGCTGAGGTCGAGATCAAACCCAAGAAGTCTAGCAAGGACAAGAAAAACAAGCGTAAAAGCACGCAGTCAACTCCGGACGCACATGAGCCACCCATGGACCTGGACACGCCATCTGCTAGGCAGTTGGATGCTGATGAAGTGGATGCCAAATTACGACCAGTCTCGATTGACGAGCCCTCCTCTTTACTCGCTGTAACGGCCGAGGAGATTGCGCTCAGCCAGCCAGCCTCTCAGGCAGAAGATGAGAACGCTGAAGATGTTTTCGCAGAATTTGCGTTCACCAAGAAGTCAAAGAAAAAGGATAAAAAACGGAAAGATTCTACGAAGACTGATTCTGAGGATGCCTCCGGATTTTCGACCCCATTAGATCCTCTTTCCGAGTCAAAGAGTTTTGACGAGCCACCTCTACCGGCGGACTCCATTTCGGGAGACCTCTCTTTAGCTAGCCATGAGGAACAAGGTGTGAATGCTTTCGCAGCTCAAACAACAGATGAGCCTGTGGATGACTGGGATGACTTCTCGACCAAGAAATCCAAGAAGAAGAAACGCAAGGATTCATCCAAACCAGATTCGGAGGGAATTTCCACACCGTCTGAGCCCATTTTGGAACCTTCGAAGGACGTCGCGCTGACTCCTTTGCCCATAGATCAAATCGTAGAGGATAGTGTGATGCCCGAACTCACTGTGGAACGGGACTTGGAACCGGAAGCGACAACGACAGCTGCTCTTCAGAACCATCACGAGGAGCCGTCAGATGAGTGGGGTTCTTTCTCTGATAAGAAAAGCAAAAACAAAAAGGACAAGAAGAAGCAGAAGGGCCCTTCAAAGACTGATTTCAACAGCCCTTCTAGTACTGCAGCTCCACTAGAACCCATCTCGGAGCCAAGCCAGCCAACCGCAGTCAACATCCCAGAAGAAATTGCGGCAGAGACGGTCCCGATAGAACTTCCTCAAACACAAACATTCGATGGGACGACATTAGCAATCACGAAAGAAATTGAAGAGCCATCCGATGACTGGGGATCGTTTTCGACGAAGAAGACCAAAAAGGGAAAAAAAGACAAGAAATCTGGTTCCTCAACCCCGATTGAGCACGAACTCACACCCGCCAGTATTGACATCCTCACCGAGCAAGACGGGTCAGCAGCATCCACGTCACAAGAACCGAACAATCAAGAGGACGACTGGGGCCCTGTCTCATCCAAGAAATCAAAAAAGGCCGGCAAAGCCAAGATATCTGGCCTATCCACCCCGATTGAAGAAGTTCTGGTTCCAATTCCAGAGCATAGCTCCCTGCATGAATTCAAAGAATCATCATTGCCAGAAGCAACTGTTCCAGAGATCCCAGAACAAGCTCTTGAAATTTCCAAGGAGGCCCAAGGAGGTTCGAGTGTTGATGATGATACGCCCACCATCCCTGACCCTTTCGATGAATGGGGATCGTTATCTGGGAAGAAGTCCAAGGACAAGAAGAAAAAGCGTAGCTCCGAGCTCTCCACGACGACTGAAGAGGCGTCGGTCCCTGAGCACCTGGGTATAGAGGAGTTGGGCCAATCTGCGACTCCCAAGGACCTCAATATGGACGCCGCTGAACAAGCCGTGCAATCAGCTGATACGGTGGTTGTTACTGAAGAGCCAGGCGATGGCTTGGGTGATTTTGCTTTGAAGAAATCCAAGAAAAAGAAAGATAAAAAGCAAAAGGCCTCTGGTCATTCAACGCCGTCTGAAGAGCCCCCATCGTCCGAGAAAGAATTGCCCGAAGTCAGTCGACAGCTCGTGCCAACAGAAGCGATGTCAGAGACTACGAATCCGGTGGAGGTAGCCTTGGACGCGAAAGATGCCAGCGAGGATCCATATGATGATTGGGCTTCGTTCTCTGCCAAGCCGTCCAAAAAAGATCGAAAGAAGCGAAAATCGGGCTTCTCTACACCTGTCGAAGTAACTCCTACTCTCGAGATCGAGGATCAAACTTTCGAAACTGTCCAGCCTTCAGACAACCAATCAGCAGACGAACCCCTACAGAGTGAGCAGCCCGGTGATGTGAAGACCAAAGAGGTTGCCGAGGATCAGGACGATGACTGGGGAAACTTCTCAATCAAGCCATCTAAGAAAGGCAAAAATGATAAATCCAAGCGCAGCTCCGGTTTGTCAACACCAGTTGAGCAAACTACAATGCCTTTAGCGGAACATCATTCTCTTCAATCTCACCAACCTTCCATCCAGTCAGAAAAGTTGGATAATCAAACCGCCGCGTCGATCGAGGAGCCGGCGAACCTGGAGATGAGAGAATCCACTACAGATCTGAGAGATGAGTGGGGTTCGGTCCCTGTCAAGCAATCCAAAACTAAAGGCAAGAAGAACCGCAAGTCTGGGCTCTCAACGCCAGTCGAAGATCCCTTACCAGACGAGGAATCCGGGCCAATATCTGCCGAACCCGTCCAAGAAGCTACAGTTTTGTCAGATACGCTAGACAGCTCTACGTCTCAGCAGACCGCAGATGCCATCGACGAGCAAGATGAATGGGTTTCCTCGACACCAAAGTCGAAGAAGGATAAGAAAAAGAGTCGTCAGCCAGGGTCCTCAACGCCAATCACAGAGTCTCGGCCCCCAATTGAACCTGATCCATCATCCGAATCATCGCAGAGTCTCAAGGCAATACTGGGCACTGGGGGAGAACCCAGCCAGGATGTAACGGAAGATCTTGATGACTCAGCAGCCGAGTGGGGATTGTCTTCAAAGAAATCAAAGGGCAAGAAAAATAAGAAGTCCAAGCTGTCAATACCTGCCAAGGATGCTTTGCCGTCCCTTCCACTCGTAGCTCCATTGGAGTCACCTGTGCCACCTGAGGCCGTGTTGAATGAAGCCTCAAGCTCTACCCAAGATACAGCAAAAGACCTGGTCGATGAGGTGCAAGCAGATGAGTGGGGAACTTTTCCGGCGGAGGAGAATAAGGACAAGAAGAAATCGGGGCACTCGACACCAGTTGATGAGCCATTAACGCCCCATGACGGCCAACCTTCCTCAGGTTCTGCTCAGCAAGCTGAAGGTCAAGTAGATCAAGCGGAGCTTGCCGGCCAAGAGACAAAAGCGATCACCGAAGATCAAGGGGATGATAATTGGGGCGCCCTGTCAACGAAGAAGGGAAAGAAGGATAAAAAACGGAAGTCCGGTCTATCAACTGCAATCGAAGAGGCCTTGACGAGCCTGCCTGGGCAGGAAGTGCTGGATCCAGCGGCACCGTCAACAGTACCAGCACACACCCAATCGAAATCCGAAGAAACGTCGAACCGTAACTTGGAGCAAGAACCTATCCCTGCTGAAGAACCCATTGATGAATGGGGTTCCCTTTCGAAAAAGAAGTCGAAGAAAGACAAGAAGCGCAAGTCGGGTATTTCTACTCCAATCGAGGAGGTTCAAACTCTCGAAGTAGCATCCAGTCAGTTGCAGGACATTGCCGATCAACCCAAAATTGCCGATTCAGAGACAATTGACAGAGCTCTTCCAGCTCACGGCGAGGAGGACAAAATTGCCACCGTCCATTCTTCAGAATTGAAAATTGCAGACCTCCAGGAGCCACAGCCTGAAGACGACACCTTCGCGTTCGTGTCCAAAAAATCGAAGAAGACGAAAAAAGAAAAACGAAAGTCTGGTCTCTCAACACCAAATGAGGATGAAATGCAAACACCTGACAACGAGAGCGGCCCATTAGGTACCGCCACCCAATCAGGGATCTCGATATCCCGAGACATCAAAGACTCAGATACATCTCAACCACAAGCTTCTCTTGCCAAGGATAAGGGCGTCCAGATTGAACAGCCACTAAGTGACGATTTTGGGTTTGTTCCCAAGAAGTCGAAGGATAAAAAGGGCAAAAAGGGGTCCCTACCTACCTCTGAGAGTGGACCCAGCACCCCTGCTCAACCAAATCTACCTACCACTCTTGAGAATGAGATTCCATCAACCCCACTATCTATCGACCGCGTTGCTAGCCCCGTTCTCTTCGAGAACGATACAGAAGAGCAAGATCTGTTTACCAGCGACCTCTCCCGAAAGTTGTCAAAGAAGGACAAGAGGAAACGGCAGGCCGCTGTTGATGTTGCCAGCGAAGGCAAGGGCCCAGTTACCGCGCCATTAACTTCTTGGGCAGATGAGGTCGAGGAAGCAGAAGTGGTACGAGCTGTTCCGGTTATTCAAGAAATCGCCAAAGACGAATCTTTCTCGCACATCGCACCCAGCATCGGGTCAACTCCCATGGACGACTTCGTACGCCCCAGCAAAAAAGGGAAAAAGGGAACGAAAAGACAGTCTGTCTCCACAGAGTCCACGCCAGTGACAGATTCCTTACAGCAGACTGGAAACCAAGACCTCCCCAAAGAAACTTATTCCACAGAGTCGAGTCACATTCCTGCCCTGATAGCGACTGGGGCTGCCATTGCTGGAGCCGCTCTACTTGGCGAAGCTGGAACTACTAAAAGCGGTTCCAATTCAGGGACCACAACGCCTGCAAAGAAGCTTTCAAAGAAAGACAGGAAAAAGAAGAGTATTGACCGCAGAGCTCCTCGAGAGGATGACATGTTCGACGATCCAGCGCTCTGGGAAGGTGCCGATCCAAAGGTACATGAGGAAGCAAAGGAGGTAGACGATGATAGTGATGGATTCTGGTCTCCCCCTCAACAAGATGAAGAGCCCCTCGCAATTCAAGAGGTGGTCCGAGAAGCTCTAGTGCAAGGCGAACAATCAGCGTTCATCCCTCGAACGGAGACTACAAAGCCAATCTCGCCAATCTCTATTGCACAGCAAGAGCTACTGTCCAGAGACATTCAAGTCTCAACACAGAGACAGGCCAGTCCTGTGCCTGAGATTCATTCTTCCTCAATCCATGATACCTCCGGGTTTCGCGACCTTCCAGATTCATTTCGCCATCTGGGCGACCCAGCCGACGACTTTGTTGTTTCCTCGTCGAAGAAACAAGACAAGAAGAAAAAGAAGAGCAGTCTGGATTCCAACACGTTACAGGACCGAGATGTGATACAGCAGACCAGCCGACCATCGACTTTCAATCCACCAACCGTTGTTGAGACTCCTGTCGAAAGAGAGATCTCATTCGACCAGCCACCAATCAGCCAAGAACACATCTTCGCCCCACCAAGAGATTCACTTGAACAGCAGCACAGCAACAGGGACGTTCCAAGTCAAGAAATTTCTCAACACATTCAACCCAGGCCTCAGAGCAGATCTGTCCTTTCCCGACTTTCAGACCTTCCAATTGTGCACGAGGAAAGCTCAACTCAATTAGAATCCAAAGATCGCCATCCCCATGATGCAGACGCAAATCGGGACAGCGCCTTTGTTACCGGCTCTCCTATTCCACCCCATCAAGGCTTTTCGGACAATCATGAGCACGTTCGTGACAGCGGTGTACATCTACGTGACTTCTCGCCCGCCGAGAAGGCGCGAGCTCCAGTCAAATCATCCGACGATGCTATTGCAAGACTATCGTGGCCATCCGTAGATGAAGATTCCGAGACTGTCGACTTGCATAGATCTCAGAGATCAAAAGACACAAAGCATCATATTGAAGAACGGCCCTCCACTAGGTCCCACGATTCCAAACGGCCAAAGGGTGAAACAGCTACTGATTTCTATCGAACCCAAAGATCAACTCCTACAAAACATCACGATGAAGAGACTTCGAGTCGAGATCTTCTCCCTTCCCAAAGACACATGGATGATAAGCAAACAGATCTTCACCGAACACCCACCATCCATGGACCTCGAAAGACACAGGGACAGAGTCTGGTGAAGCAACGGATGCAGCAATTCCAACAATTCCAATCTTCAGACGCTCCCCAAACTTCAAGTTCGAAGCTTTCCTCGTCTCGATCTTCCGAGAGGATTAAGTCTGAAAAAGCAAAGGACGAGAAGTCGTCGGACTACACCGCCTTTCGACCTATTGAGAGAAGCAAAGGTGAAGCCCCAAAGGATGACCTCCACTCGGGACTTCCATCATCTCAGTCTCTGGAGAGGTCAAAGGACGATAAATATTCAGAAACACCACCCAAATCTGATCGACTCAAGGAAGCCAAGTATCCTGAGCTGACCACTTCTCCAAGACCGAAAGCTGAGCGGCCCAAGGGAATAAGTGAAATCGAAGCCGGTGCCGTCATCGCAGGCGCATCTCTGGGGTTTGCCGCCGCACGGAAACTCAGTCAAGAACAACGCCCTGGCAGCGCACAAAGCCAACGATCAACATCCAACTCCAACATCAATCGCCTTCGAACGCCGGATATAAAGCGGCCTGACAGTGTCACCAGCAACAGATCCGGAACCCCACCACTCAGACGGAGCGATCGGAAAAGTGGAGACCTGAGGTCTCTCAGCCAACGGAGCAAGCCGGACCTCGCTAAGGAAGCTGAGCTTGCAACCTTCGCAACTCCTTCACCAGCGGTCAACACAGCAAACCCAACCGCAAACGAGGGCCGGGTCCGGGCCAAAGACATGGCAGATGTCTATGTAAGTTGCATTGTGATGATTCCCTCGAATACTACTGATACTCCAATAACAGGATGGCTTTGGTGAAGGCCGCATAGGCTCACCACGATCTCCGACTCGACCCCACTCCATGCGCCGACGTCAAAGCATGCAAGTCCTCGATCTCGAACAGAAGCTCGAACAATTAGCTGCCGAAAACCGTATGCTGGCCGAAGCCAAAGCCCAAGCCGATCGCGCGTTACACTCGAGTCAAAATGCCCCCTCAGCCTTGGTCGAAAAAGAGGCCGAAATCGATAGCCTCAAACGAACTCTCGAATGGCTACAAAACGAGGTTACAAGACTCTCAGAAGTCAATGATGGGTTGACAAGTGCGAATATTACAATTGCGCGACAACATGGAGACCAATATGGCGTGCTCGAATCACAACACACACAGACAGCGCGCGAACTCCAAGAAGTGCGCGATGCACACGACAACTTGTCAGCCGGTATGGAAGGCATTGTGAGGAATGAGGTCCAAAATGCTGTGTTGGATAAAGACCGCGAGATAGCTCAGTTACGGGCTGAGTTAGATGCAGCCAAAGAACAAATCCGGGAAATGCAACGACAGATTCTTGCATCCAAAGCCAACGATGTTGAATTCCTCACCATCAGAGACGAGGACTACTTCGACAATGCTTGCCAACAACTGTGCCAGCACGTTCAACAATGGGTTCTCCGATTTTCGAAGTTCTCTGACATGCGAGCTTGTAGGCTCACGAGTGAGATCAACAATGACAAAACAATCGATCGACTCGACAATGCGATCCTAGACGGCTCGGACGTCGACAACTACCTCGCAGATAGAGTCAAACGTCGAGATGTCTTCATGTCGATGACAATGACAATGGTGTGGGAATTCATATTCACAAGATACCTTTTCGGAATGGACAGAGAGCAGAGGCAGAAGCTCAAGTCATTGGAGAAGACACTTTCCGAGGTTGGACCTGCAGCGGCAGTCCACCAGTGGCGTGCGACTACACTCACTCTGTTGGCCAAGCGTCAAGCCTTCCATTCACAGCGTGAACAGGATACCCAGGCTGTTGTGCATGCAGTTCTCGAAACCTTGTCTGAGATCCTCCCGCCACCAAGCCACCTTGAGGCACAAATCGAAGAGCAGTTGACTAGGGTCATGAAGGCTGCAGTGGATCTTTCCATTGAGATGAGATGCCAGCGTGCAGAGTATATGATGCTTCCACCTCTGCAGCCAGAGTATGACGCCAATGGAGACCTGGCGAGCAAAGTGTCTTTCAATGCGGCGTTGATGAATGAACGTAGTGGGGATACGGTCTCTAATGAAGAGCTAGAGGGTCAGAAGGCAGTTGTGAGGATCGTTCTCTTCCCGTTGGTCGTCAAGAAGGGCGACGACAGTGGAGAAGGCGATGAAGAAATCGTGGTGTGCCCTGCCCAGGTCTTGGTGGCAAAACCCAAGAAAACGGTGAGGATGTTGGCACCAGAAGGAAACAATTCGAGGGTTTCGATGCAGAGCTCGATGCCTGCGGGAGACAGTGTGATTTAGATGAGCTTTATCGTCTTGGCGTGATTGATGATGGCATAATACCGAGGGCGTTTTTGATTTTAAAAGGGTATGATGATTTGTAGGATTTGTTGTATTTATTGTAGATTTCTCTTTTCTTAAAAATAATGGATTACATGGTTTATGAAATGTCGTCCCGTTGAGTATGTGATCGGTGCAGCAGTGTCCGGACAATACAACAGTTGGCACATTTACAGACCTCGAACTCAAGCCGAGCATGCCCGAACATGGATACCTTATTGAGAGAAGTCACAGCCTCGCAGCCGATTCCGGAGCAGGCCAGCTTCAAAGCCCCCCACAACTGTCCAAAGGGCAAAAATTGAGTTTCCAAATATACATGATCGATTTGAGTGTGGTGCGCATAGTGATTGATTCATCTCATAGCTTCATGCCCGCGAGTTTCAACACGCAAGGCTAGCCTTTCCAAACCACACACGCCTGTGAAAGAGCGCTCGTCCAATCTATCCTTCCTTTCTTCTTCTGCGATTCCGTCCATCCCTTCCTTCCATTGATGATCTCTCAGATAGAGTCTATCGTCCTTCCAGAATCCCGGAAATATGGTTCTCATGTGCCGACGACGAGGTGGGGCTTCCAGGATCCTCGGGACATGGATGAGGTGGACATGCCCTGTCCTGTCCTGCCTTGCCTTGCCCTGCCTTCCCCCCGCCCAGCAAGCTTGTCACTCACCTCAGTCAAAGTGCACAATTGAAGTCAAACCATTTTGTAATGCCCTTGGCAGCGACCTCGAGCCGATTGGCTCCCTGGACGACAGATAAGGCTAACCAGGCGCCTTGCCGCTTTGGGAACTCTCTATCTCTGACCTCTGAGAGGTGTTGGCTTGCAATTTGCAAGTGCCAAATCAAACGTCATGCCCAAGACGCTTTATTTTCACCAGAGCTGAATCAGGCCATGGACATTCATTCGGCTGAAGTGTGAGACGGAAGAGGGGCTGGCTTATGGCGTGAAAATGCACTTTCAGGCATGTGCCAACTGGTGTTGTTCTGTTCTGTGTGTGAAGCGAGGTGGAGTGAAGTGAGGCGAGCAAGGAGTAAATGAAAGTGAAAACTCTGCTCTGGAGGATGATAAGAATGTGTGAGTTGTAAAGGTGCAAAAATGCAAAAATCCAGATGTGCAGATGGTGTTCAAGAGCTGAATGGTTTGTTTGCTTGGTACCTGAAAAGAATTTCCTGTTGCAGATGTACCCAAAGATATGGTGGAGGGGAACGGCAAGAAACTGCGAAGGATGGATGGATGGATTGGATGATGGCTTCCAGTCGTTGGGTGGAATGCGACGACCGAGATGGGGGCAATCCAGATCATCTTCACTTCTTTAGGACTCACGCCTGGTCAAGTGCGATATCTTGTCGGAAGAGATATCTAGCCTCGTGTCAACGAAGAGATTTTGTCATGAGTTTGACACTGCCACTGATGATTCACCTCTGCCCAGCAAATAGTAAAACCGTAGTCACGTAGTGCCATCCGATACGGCGATTGTTACACTTTGATATTATCTCTGTGGATCTTGATATTGGGCTTCGCAATCACTGCCTACACTTTTACAGGCTTCGCTGTGGTAATTTGGTCTCTTGGGAATCAAAACAAATATGTCTGATACTGTACGAAATCGTGCCGCATGAAACCACATTGCACTGCATGCTGTTGGCTACCCCACAGAGTCTCGCGCTCATTACCTCATGGCCAGACAATGGGCTGACAGGGGCAGGAGTGAGTAGAGATCAGGATTGTTGAGAAGGCTCTTGGATATGATCCTCTATGCCCCGAGGGGGGTTGCCTTGTTAAGGTTACTGAACTGAACGGGAAATGGCTTGCATGAGGTTGACCCTGGTCCCCTGAGAATAACAATTTTGCTCCGAACCTTCTCTAGAGGTGCTCCGTGCTGAAGATGCTGTCATGTCTTTTGCTGCGAGTTCGCAGGTCCAGCTTCCAATGAATCCAATCCAAGATCGTTGGGCTCTGGTGAGTTGAAGAGGAGAGGGAAGTCGCAGGGGTAGCTTCTCACAATCCGGCCAATAGATTGTTGAGTCTCGATACGAGTTAAAGACTTTACTCAAGCCCTGTGTCACCGCTTTGAAATCCGGATCTTTACAGGGCAACCGGAGTAGCCGTGAGAAGCATGAATAAAATAAACGACATGAACAGTAAACCCACGCGGGCGGGATGGAACATTGGCATGGGTTTCTATAGTTTACCCGTCCGACTGTCGAAGAAGTGCACAAAATAATTTACTGTACGATACAGTGCTGGGGTGTCCTAGACGAGGGCCGACGAATGAGGCCATGAGGAAGGCCTGCCTCACCAGATGCTCGAATGCTGGACCAGGTCCATATCCGCGCGCAGATCTGGCGGGGCCAAGTCCTAGATCTCCAGCAAGACGGATGCGATGTTCTGGTCTACCCTCATCCACATCCACGTCAACCCCTGTCGGCAAGCAAGCAGAAGAACTTTTGGGAGAGTCAGGTCAGGCCAGGCCAACCCACGCGGGATATCAGAGTTGAGACGAGAGACAAGAGTGAGGTGAGGCAAGGCAAGGCATGAGGGCATCGAGGACATGGCGTCTACATCGCCTATGTACGGAAGGAGTAAGCATCCATGTCCACGTCCATGCATGGCCATCCATGCCCCATGTCCCAAAGTCCATACTTTTTTGCCCTCCTCTCCTCCTCTCCTCGTCTCCATAAAGCTCTTGTCTTTTGTCTTGGTATTAAAAGTGGATGCGTGGGAGGTCAATCGCTGCTTGCTGGCGGGAGTACTAAAGGCCCAAGATCCCCCCGAGTTCTCCCACGGTTTCCTGTGCAGAGCAGAGTAGTTTGGTCTAACTACTAGTCTTCCTCAACCGCCGCCCACTTCGCCGACGCCAGAGAATAGATAGGTTGACAGAAACGCCTCTATCTCGCCCGGATACTTGGCATTCCTACTTATATCTACGACTTCGCCCTCGTGCTCACCCTCCCTCCAAATCGAGTCTTCACATTTCACGGCCCTTTTGGTTTCTCGCCAGTAAAACCACTTGTGTTGTGTTACTGGACAACAATCATCCGTCCGACGTCATTTCTGGGACTCGCCCTATCTAGATACGCTGCTTGGTTTCGGCAGCCTTTGCAACTCTCGCTGGAGCAGCAACTTTTCTCACGATGTCTTCTGGATATGCCCCCAATTATGCGTGGACTGGCCCACCCACCCAGTACAATGGCACTGGTGTCGATGGCGGCGATTCTGGTAAGAAGCCCCAACAGAAACAGCATCCGCAATCTCAGGATTACCCCATACAATAATAATTCCCAATGCTTACTTGTAACTGAACAGCTACCGAAAACTTGAACCAATGGTTCTCGCCCGGTGACCAAGCTTACATTCTCGTCTGTTCTGCTATGGTCTTGGTCATGGTACCAGGCCTAGGCTTCTTATATTCTGGTCTTGCGAGACGAAAGTCTGCCCTGTCTATGATTTGGGCCTGCATGGCTTCTTTCTCCATCGTTACCTTCCAATGGTACTTCTGGGGCTACTCTCTTGCTTTCAGCGCATCTGCAACAAACGGCTTTATCGGTAACCTCGGCCATTTCGGTTTGATGCACACTCTTGGGACGCCATCTCCAGGATCACCCCTCATCCCTGAGCTTTTGTACTCGTTCTACCAGGTAGGCATTCAGCAGCAGTTCAAAATTGCCTGGACCAACACTGACAATTCTTACAGCTTCAATTTTGTGGTGTAACAGGAGCTATTGTTATGGGCGCCGTTGCAGAGCGCGGCCGTCTCATTCCAGCCTTGGTTTTCATCTTCGCCTGGGCTACCGTCGTATACTGCCCAGTCGCATGCTGGGTCTGGAATATCAATGGATGGGCATTCAACTATGGTGTCCTCGATTATGCGGGAGGCGGACCTGTCGAAATTGTTTCCGGTATGTCTGCTCTGGCATACTCCATGGTTCTCGGCAGACGTCAGGAGAAGATGATGTTGAACTTCCGTCCTCACAACGTCTCCCTCATCACCCTCGGTACGATCCTCCTCTGGTTCGGATGGTTGGGATTCAACGGCGGATCCGCTTTCGGAGCAAACCTGCGTGCTGTCATGGCCTGCTGGAACTCTTGCTTGACTGCCATGTTCGGCTCCATCACTTGGTGTCTTCTTGATTACCGCCTTGCGAGGAAATGGTCCATGGTTGGCTGGTGTTCAGGATGTATTTCTGGTCTCGTCGCTGCTACCCCAGCTTCCGGTTTCATCACTCCCTGGGGTTCAATAGTTCTTGGTATTGCTGCTGGTATTATTTGCAATTTTGCTACAAAGAGTAAGCTTCATTCTTCCCCCGTTTCTACGTTCCCAATTGCTAACAATATCTAGTCAAGTTCTGGATCCGAATTGATGACAGCATGGACGTGTTCGCTGAGCACGGTGTCGCTGGCATGGTCGGTCTCATCTTCAACGCATTCTTCGGCGCAGACTACATTATCGGTCTCGATGGTGTTAACAACGGAATCACTGGCGGCTGGCTCAACCACAACTACAAGCAATTGTACATTCAGGTTGCTTACGTCGTAGCATGCACCGCATACGCTTTTGTCGTCTCTGCCATCCTCGCATACGGCATCAACATGATCCCTGGTCTACATCTCCGCGCTTCTGAAGAGGCCGAGCTGCTCGGTATGGACGATGATCAACTCGGCGAGTTCGCATACGACTACGTTGAGGTCCGCAGAGATTACCTTGCCTGGACCCCAGCAACCGATGAGCCTGAGAAGACTGAGAGCAACATCAACCCCAGCGATCGTCACGGCATCCCAGCACACAGCGAGATGATCAATGGCCAATCCCCAGAAGAAGGTTCAAGCGGGCATGAACACACTGGAGTGATGGGCGATCGACACGGTATTGCCGCTGAAGATGCAATCAAGGAGAAGCAAGGCATTGCCCCATCAAATGGGCAATAAAACTCTTCCCATAATATGCAGCATTAATCGTTTGGGTGGAGGTGAGTTGTTGTTTTGCATCTCGTCTTGGATTTAAGAGGGGGAATTTGGACATTGGGTTGGATGGAACTGGAGTTACCTTGAGCGATATCCCTTGTCTGCAATCTAGGCTGAGACATACCAGCTATTTTTTTTATTGCTCTTGCGATCCTATATTTTGTACCTCTACTTCCCTCTAAACGCATACTATCTACTTTTTAACTACCTATTCACTTCTTCAGCAGAACTCACACTTTGCTCCACTGTGTATTGATGTACTACTGCACTGTCAAGTTGCTCCAACGACTTCTCGTCTATTCAAGGCCCTGTTGCTATTTTCTAAAAGTCTTCAGTGGAATGAGTTCTTCACGAGCTACGTGAACACGGAACTTCCATACGGAACTTCCATTCGAGTCGAGTTGTTCAAGTAAATGCTCATTCTTATCGTCGTCTTATCTCAAAGTCAGCAGGTCATGCAGCTGCACTGCGACACACGACCGCCACCCCAGCAGATACTGTACACAGTATCCCCACCATTCACCCACCCACTAATCAATCAATGCATGCCATGAGATCTGGGTCATGTTCTAGACCGTCGGTGATAGATCTAATCCGTGCCTATTTCCAGATCTACCTTTCCACCTTTCTATAACCCAAAAGGTATCCGGGGAATCTGGCGCTCTACACACACACGACATGTCGTTGATTTACACCTTGGTACATGTACATGTACATGTAAGTCGGACGGCGGACGGCAACCCGCCCGCCCGTTAAGATCGAGCGATGTGGTATTCCTGAGCCTGTAAAGGTAGAATCGTCACGGTCAGAGTCCTATGCATGTCTCTCATTTTTGCTTCTCTCCCCATTTGGTGGATAGGCTGATGATTTGTCCGGCTAAGACAAGAGGAGACAATGATTGTTGTCTGCGCGGCAGCGAAGCGAGGGTGCCAGTGGTATGGCTGGGCTGATTCTTATCAGTACCCCCGTCTGCTTGGCACTAGCTGATACTGGGCGGATAGGCCTTGGCGGCTGTTTGTGGAGATAAGGGACTGAGGAGCCAGAGGATAGCAGTGATGTTGTTACGGAAGGCAATTTGAGGGGGATTGCATCTGAGGATCTGGGCCGTTAGATTTGGCGTTCAGCGGGCTCATGACGATATGTTTATGATAAAGATGGGGAAGCGAGCTAAGCAATAGACCGATATCTTTGGGTTAGATCAGCTTTGGCAGAGAAGTAGAACTCCGCTTGTTGATATCGACGTCGCCGATCGATGGATACAAAGGAAGCTTGAGGAGCTTGGAGCTTGGAGCTTGGGTCTCAACTGGGGTCTGTTACCGATGCAGAGATGCAGAGATATGTGAGATATGTGAGATGCATGCAAGAGACAGGGAAGAAGAGCTTGGGGTACGGGACGGGGCGAGGGTATCTGAGATGACGAGATTCGAAGGAGGGCGTTGAAGATGAAACAAGCTGGACGTGGGAGACGTGAGCTGGCTTGAAAGAATTTTCTGATAGAGAGAGCTGGGGGTCCGATTGGTAAGTGGTGTCCTGCGTCTGGCTGAGTGTATAATGAGGATGGAAGGACCCTTAGATTGCCTTTTCTGCCAAAATGCAGTAGACGGGAAGAGTTTTCATTCAAAGTCTCAGCTCAAACTTACGGAGGTATGACTTAGTACTCGCTCCAGGGATCTAGGTTGTGGGTGATGGACGCTGCATAGTAAAGTATAGCAATCATTTCACAAGGCTGAATATTTCTCCGGTTCAGATTTGGAGGTAGGAAATCTTGTGCGAACATTTTGCTTGAACGTCGATCATAACGTGTTTCAACTGTACCCAGGTATGTCTGTCACTCAGTTCTTCACCGACCAAGCTGTAAATTATGTTCCATTTTTGGCGCCTACGATAAAACGCATACTTAAGTCTCACGAGGCTGAGAGCAAGCAGTGAGTCTGGCAAATGTCAAGGGTTGTAGAGATGCGCAAGGAACTTTATCTGTACGGTCTTCATCCTACTGGCTCACGAATACTAAGATCTTTAACCCTGTTATATAACAGGTCACATATATCTTACCGCGATCACAAGGAGATATAATCCAGTACCGGTAGGCGAGGCTGAAAGACAACATGAGGGAACTCCAAGCTTTATCGATAAGTCATCCCGTAGCCTTGCATTAAGCTCGCGACTCCACCTTCGCCCTTGACGGTCGACACCGGCATCGAAATCAAAATCAAAATCATCGGCACAGCATCTCTAAGTGCACCACCAGATTCCTTTTATGATATTACGGTATTAACCTGCACAACTATCAGGAGGCTTCGCCCCTAGCTAGGTATAACTGTGCTTCGCTCGTCAATGTCGAAAACGACCGCCATCAATCCATCTACAAGATGGCGAAGAGGTTCTTTGAGGCTGTTAATGTAGGGAATTTCCATGTGCAGAAAGGAATACCGAGGGTGAGTTCAAGTCTTGCATGGCCAGATAGAATGCTGACTTGCAGATCCGCAGGCTCTCGAATACAAGGATCGTAACCGTCCTCGAATAGCATATTGGCGGAATAACCTCACTGTCCTCTCACACGACTTCGACCTGTACTTCGCAGCTTATGGTGACAAGATTCATGTCCTGAGGCCTCTGGATCTACACCAAACCCTTCCTACCACGCCAGACCTAGTTCTTGATCTTCCGCGAAGTCCCTTGGGTACCAATATCCGTGGCTATATCAACCAGATTCATCCACACGATGTCAATAATATGAAGGTAGGAAAGCTTGGAGAGTTTGAGATACTCTTGATAGCATGCGATGACGGGGATCTTCTTGCATACTACACTCGGCTGCTGGAGAGAAATGTCAACGCGGCCGACTCAAGTTGCAGTGATGCTTCAACAACTCACATTCAGCCGTAGGACACCCTATACCAACACTTGAAATATTTCCCTCTGACGAGAACAGCTTTTTCCATGAGAATGTCGGTATCAGTGCGTGGGGACTAGCCATACACCAAGTTTCAAGGTTGATTGCGGTCGGGACGAATAATAGCGATGTTCACGTATTCCAGCCGGCTTTAGCTGTCCGCTACGACGCAGAGACAGGTGGTCGGTATAATCAAGAGGGTACGAGTAGCGACTGGCCAGAGCGATGCTTTACTGCCACTACTAGCTCTTTCACACCCGTTTCGAAGCTCGATTTTGGGTCGGCTGCTCTAGGAGACTTTGGTGAGTGTTACTTTGGAAATCTAGATCACAAATCGTCTGGTCTCTTGCAAACACGATTAAAATGCTTGTTTACTGACTGTCATTCAAGAGCGTAAGGACTGTCGGCTGGTCTTGGAACTTGGCCCGTCGGGCAGCAACATTCCTTCCATCGATTTTGTCAGCGACGAAAATGGTGAGGCCAGTGTGGTTTTGGCGACAGACGTCAATGGTAAACTTGTAAGTCGATCCTTTCCCTATTTTCTTTGCTCTATGTCTGCCTTGGATAGGGTCAGGATATCTCTCTTCGTGGTCAGCTACTACCCCTATTATGCAATACAGGATTAGAGACATTCTATACAAGGTCAAGAGACTCAAACCTTTGGTTAAAGCTGAAAGTCCAGCGATTCTTTTTCATTGTGAAATAGGAGAAACCAAAATCGCTGCCCCTATTATTGAAGTGGTCGTCCCTCGACATTTGTTGTCAATTCTTACCTCACATCCTCTTCAAAACGTTACTGACAGGATGATAAGTGGTCCCTGAGCCTCTCCCGGAATGAAACCCTTGAGTGGCCTGAAATTCATCAAAACCCGTCCCACTTACCACTCTTTGATGATGAGTTTGAGCCACGGTAAGCTCTAACCTCTACCCAGCACTTGGAAATACGCTTCATTAAAAAAATGGGCACTGATATGTGCCAGGGGTTGGGGGGTCTTGTGTATTCCAATAAGCTGTTTTATGCTTGTGAAATCGTAAGTCATTTTCGTGCCTGCTCCTTTCATCGCTATATACAGACACGCAATAACACTTTTGCAGACCTCAGGAAGCTCTCGGCGTTAAGCAGTTACAGTTTGCATTACAACTGGATACCGAATCACCCATGCACTGCTTGCAATCACTGGATGTCACTCCTGACACGGTGAAATATAACACAAGTTCTCTCCATCCCTCGTGCTCATTCTTCGTCAAACCATTGCAAGATCCGCCAAACGAACTTACACTCGAAAGTGGTCCAACACTACCTCAGGTGGAATCAGATCCACCGTTTAGTGACCTTCGAGCGTTGGTCCTAGACATATTGAGTAATGCTGAGGACACGAAATACATGGTGCAGCAACCAACCCACATACCTGGGTTCCAGTCAGAAGACTGGGTAAAATGTATGATTGCCCTCCTGCAGTCTGAAGATTGGTATTCCCATGCGGTCGGGAGATGGCTGGAAGAGACTTATTCCGACGTTGGATGTCGCTGGGATGGTGGGGCTCTGTTCTACGATGATATAAAAGCCCTGCAATTTTTACTTCAACTGCCAATAACGGTTCGTTACCGGATTAATACCTGGGATAAATTGCAGCGGGCGATGATGGAGATCGAGGACTCTGAGAAGGCAAACTCGAAAAGGCCCGAATTGACACAGACTCAGTGGGCTTCGGTAGTTAAAAAGATGCAAGCAATACCTCAGTTACAGGAAGGACAGATTGCCATCATACGAACCAGCGCCCAGGACATTGAACTGATCCCGCCTAACACAGATATGCTTAGCACAATCTGCAGAAACTTTCTGCAACAGAAATTACCCCGGCAAGTCATACAAGAGTCTCTCGACAGATTCGACCGGCTCAACATGTTTGCCGTGATCCCCGAACTGTTTCTCTTGGTCGTCGCATCACAGAAAGGTCGAGTGGGCCTTTTCACACTGACGAGACTCGAGAATGACTTCTCTCAGGCCGGGCCGGCGGTAATGTTTCGTCATGAACACGTTCTGCCTTTTACTGCGCATGAGAAGGGGTTCCGTCCCTTTCTTCCACTGCTAGGCGTGGCTGTTGGGCCGTTGCAGGGCAAGGACAAGCATGGAGGCGTGCAGAGGAAGATTTGGAGACTGATCTTGCATTATACGGATCATACTATCTTGAGCTATGAATTGAAGAGGAAAGGCATCATGGGTAGCTTAGAGATTCTCTGAAATTTGAGAGCGAGATATCACAACAGTCTGCATAGCATTCGGCGCCGATTTTGGTCTCGTTACATTATCCTAAGAGGGACGGACTAATCATGAGTTTCGCATATCCTCTACATACCCTCCATAGGAGACATCTAGGTAGCAATGCAATACATACACAACATATCTTATCTTTAGTTCCTTGAAGTCAATGGCCGATCCAGATAAAACTTCGGTCATCGACATGTGGAGAGGCAGAGTGTCCAAGAATCTCTCTCGATCCTTAGGAGAGAACAGTAAGCTAGGCTGTCTCCTTTCGACAAGTCGGATCCTCATCCGTGACGTGGGGATGAGCAAGAACGACAACTGGAAGAGGGCATCTGCTTGACGCAGAACGCAGAAAAGAGACCGAAATTGCCCATTGAATCCAGGCTACTGTCGAGTTCAGAATTACCTCCTTCCAAGTTCAGTAGATCGAGCTTCAAGTAACGACTCCTGAACTTTTTCCTGCTGGCTCCTGCCATTTGTGAAGGAGGAGAAGGGGAAAGGATCGGGACTGGATGGAGTGAGGTGAGTGTGGGTGAGGGTGAGGGTGTTGGGGCCCTTCGCTCCTTCCTGGTTACGGAGCGAAGCGAGGGTGGCAAGGCAACGGACGACCTTTCTTTCCAGATAGCTAGGCAGGTACTTCCAGCAACTCGAAGCCGACACCCATGTTGAGAGGAGAGGAGAGGAGAGGAGAGGAGAGCCTAAAGCATGCGACCACCTCGAGCAGAAGCACCTCACGTGCAACTGTCTGCACCTCCCTCGTGTCGATTGACCAGTCACACGTCCAGTCAAGCAAGCAGCACCGGGAAGGCCATTGCATGGTCCGCACGTCTTACTGGTACCTACCTAGGTACTGCTGCTCTTCATGCAGAGGACGTTACTTACCTACCTAGGTACCTACTTGACACTGCAATCGAGACGTCTGACTCTTACTTTGGCGAGGATTGGATGTTTGGAAGCAACGAAGCAACGCGTACCTTAACGTGTGCACTTCACCAAATTGATTTACAGCTTACCTACCTACCTAAGTATTCTTCGTCAGCCACTCAATACCCGTTCCCAGGCAGCAAGGAACAAGTTCTCGAGGTGAGGAAAATGGACGGGTGGCATTCACAAGGAGCCTCAAACTCGCGACAGAGAAAAATGTTGGCACTAACCAATGCCGGGACCATTCTTTTCCCTTTGCTGTTGGTAGATTCTAGTCTTATCAATCGTTTTTGGCGTTCTTTTCACCTCGTCGGTTGGCTTCAACTTAGCGAGGCCCCCTTTCCTCTCTGTGCTGTGAGATAACAGAGGGCTTGGAGGATACGTCGTGCATCGACAATGCGGAAGCCATAATGTCCAGGAGTTGTAGTTGAGAGAATTTTAGTAATTCGGCAAGTCAACTAAATTAGATAGTGAGATTACATGCGCCGACAAAGGTCTACCGTTCGTTAGAGCTTGGTGGAATGAATAAAGTAAAGGCGCCGATCCTCGGCTAGAGTCAACAAACAAAACAAGCCCAACTTGGACATCCAGCCGCCATAAGAAATAACAGTGAAATCTTAAAGCAACGCTCGCGCTTTCGTTCTTCTCAGTATGCTTGAGTACTTGTCGTCGAATCGGTTTAAATTCGAAATCAATAACCACCCTCCTCACTTGCTATCCCCTCCCCTTTTCCAAGAGAAATGAAGCTCAGATTTCAGCCAAGAAGCACCACTTTCAAAACTTGCAAGGAGATAGCCTGATATGCTGTATCAACACTCTAGAATGACTTCATTGCTGTTAGACTATTGCTATTGCCTGGAGATATTCGATATATCTTACCATCAATCATAGATCCTCGGATCGACAGATACGTCAACCTCATCTGCGGAGCCGTCAAGAAACTCATCACCCCACTATCACACAACGAACCAGCTCGCCACCCTGAATTGTCGTGATGGTATCCAACAGACCATACGGCATCTATCATTACAGAAAACATCTGACCAGTGACCAATAGCAAATTGGTAACATGTTTCCTTGCACGCCGATTTCTCGCACGGGCAGGTTTACAACCCATCCATCTACTCACTCCTTTATTACTGACTCTCATCACACCACACACCACACCCTCCTCCTCCCTAGCTTTCCAGCACGATTCCACCACAACCGACTCGTTGCACCACCGATCCACAAAAACAGAGTGGATCACCTCCCTGCTTCACTCCCAATCTACCGGTAACTAACCGTTACGTACCTTACTTATCCTTATCCCGGGCTCAGACGTCGTTTCTGCTCGTTCTCTTCAATTAAAGTCGTGGGAGCTAGGGTTTCGGGTCGGCGGATCCCGCTGTTTGGGTGGAAGTATATTTCTTTGCGGGTGGTCCACTTCGTCTGGAAATTCTAGAAACCTTCTTGTTCGGGGGATGCAGGTCGGCTGATTTTGATGGTGGGTGAGTAAAAATGTAGATAGGTTGGGCTTCTGGAATAACTGCTTGGGTGCTTGGCACGGAAATCAAGTGGGTCTGCTTTGGTTGGTTAGAACTTGAAGTTGTGATGTCAAAAAATCACGAGGGGAAGGAGGTAGGCAATTTCATAGGTTTTGAAGTTATTTTGAATTTTGTGTTATTGTACCATCCATCGCGTTCTTCTTACATGCATCCACTGAGTCTCTTCGCCCCTCTCTCCTGTCCTCTTGACGTCCCCAGTTCAACTTCCACCGTTTAAGCATTAAATAACCAGCATTCTGCTCGTCCAGCCTTCCCTCCTCTTCTCTCCTGACACCTTCAGCCTATCTTGTGATGAAAGCTCATGGTATCACACATACGTACAGTACATACATACATCAAAGCTAAGAACATTCGAACCAAAGGAAAAACAATCGAGCAATCACTGGCCTCTTCTCGCTATCAGCAATATACACAAGAGGCCGTATAGTCTAGTTTCCATACAATGCAAAGCGGCCCCCCTCCCCCCATTTGATTTGAAGGAAAATTGAGAAACAAGAAAAGGTTCTGACAAGTAGGTAGAAAAGTAAACGAAGGTAGGTATCTTAACGCCCGAGCCCAACAACACCCGGCTCAATTTTGGAACAACAACCAGCTCCGCTGATGGCTTGATTGAAGTATGTAAAAAGGAAAAAAAAGCAAGACAATATGCCTGAACCCCAAGATATGCAGCAGGATGATTCAAACACCTAAATGCAGAACACGCTAATAGACAGGAAGAAACACAGAAGATGCGTATGTGATTGAGGTGACATCTGGGCTCAATCCAGATAATCTCCATGAAGCAAGCTTCATATCCTTGAATTGCCACCAAGGTTCAGCCAGGACATATCCGCTGTCGGAGGGACCTGTGGAACAGCAGGCTCAGCACCGGGGAAGCGTGTGTCTCTGTTGTTGAAGGTGCCTGTATCCCGGCCAACGGTTGGTGCATACACACTTTCCGAATAATTACTCGCTCGGGTATTCCAGCCACCGCTGCCACCAACAGGTGTCCAGGCGTTTTGCTCGTTGACACTTGCAGGAATACCACTCGAGAAGGCATCATGTCGATCGTCGTTGAATGATGACATGGAACTGATGGACCCGGATCTTTCAATCTTGCCTGACATCTCTCCAGAAAGCGGAAACTTGCTGGAGGGATGTGCAACGGTCGGGCTACCAGACATTACTCGATTCAGCTCCGGTCTATCTCCGATCTTCAAAGGCGGTACGATAGCCGAATTGCGAGTAGGCATTTGGTGTATCGAGTATTCTGAGCTTCGATCTGATCCCTCATATGTTGTCCGTTTAGAGCCAAACCCGAGGATATTCAACGAACTTCCTCCGGACCAGTATCGATTCCATCCTGAGCTCCTCCTCGTACTTCCACGTCTCCCACCTCTAGTGCTCCCACGAGGCCTTGGTCCCGATGGTAGCCCGGTCGACGGACCTGGCCCTCTGTCCTCGGCAAAGGAAACCGTCTTTTCGTCTCTGGTGGCGTTCAAGTATGGCTCCTCTTGCGGCATGGGCTTGCTGATATTGTTCTTGTAGTTTTTGTTGGAATGACTGCTAGCGTCATTTCCATTCTCGTTTTCCCGGTTGTGGCCTGCGCGGCCCATTAATATCGCCATGGAAGAGAAGGAGCCTTGAGATGCCGATGGCTCGTGACCCTGGAACTGTCTCGTTGTAGTCATCTGAGGTAGTCCTCTGTCTGCAAAATCCATCGCGTTCTTCTCCTCCGGAAGTCCGCTTGCACGTCTCTGATGGCCAGCCTCGGAATGTTGCTTCCTCTTCCTCCTCCAACGGAAACACAATAGCAAAGTGATCAGTATGAAAGCTACACCGGCAATCGTCCCCAACACAGCTGCAAGAATCTTCGTTGGGACGGGAGTATCACTGTCAGGTGCACTTGCTGCAGCTGTGGAGGATTGTGCAGAACTTGATGCAGTCGCGGATGCGGATGTCGAGGCGGATAGCGATGCCGACGGAGATGTTCCCAAGCCTTGCTGCGTGACTGCCTTCGATCCAAGTTTGTCTGTTGCGTTTGCCCACGCATTAGATCTCGCTTTGAATATACACAGTACGTCCTCATCGTTCCCTCCGCTGACCACGACCATTCCACTTTGATCCTTAGCCACCGTGAATGAAGTCCTGGTACTCATGGGCGCAAGTGTTCCATTGTAGGCGGGCCAGTCTGCCACTGTAAGCTCTGCTCTTCTCTCCAAATTGAGTTTCACCGCTCGTTTCTCTTTGATGGGTGCAGAGTTTGGAACTGGGTTTCCATTCGCATCGACCAATATCGTCCGATTGACTTCGTTGGGGGACACAGTCATGTCGAAAGTGTAGATGGTCTTGCTTCCATCATTTCCATTGAGTGCAATAGCTCTGACGTTGGAAGTGTTGTAAATAGGGTTGGCAAATGAAGCATTCGAGTCAACCCATGATTTCGAAGGGCTAAAAATCATTGCTTTGGTGTTAGTTTCACTGCCACCAATATAAATCGCCTTGCTCTGGGTCCATGGAATTAGTATGGGAGAGATTGCGGGCGGTGCGTCTGCCTCGTAGGCGAGAACCGTGTAAGGTGGTGAGGCTTGGATCGTGAAAGTCTGAGATGAAAGCTGCTTGCTACCATCTTGTGTTCCAGCGTAGACCAGAATCGTATCCGAAGTGTTCAAGTAAACAGAGTCGTGGTAAAGGCGGTTTTGTGTCACGGCAACGGTTGGGTATATCGTCTCCCAAGTCTGGTTGGAAAAGGTGTACCGCTGCAGTCCTTGGTAACTAGTGTCGTTTGTATTGCCTCCCACGATGTACAATGCTGCGGCACTGGTATCATTGACCGGCGTCGATTTGACGCAGACTCCGCCAGTCACTGGAACGCCCATGGATAACTCTGACCATTCTGCACCATTCTCCATCTTCAAAGACTGAAATGCCGTGGCCGAGTATGTGAACAGAGTATTATTGAACAATGTCGAACACGAATGGTCCAGCGAGTATTGGGGCGTTGGAAGCACCATGGTGAAAGGAAAAGGCCGTTATGCTGTCGAAGGCTTCGTTCAATTCCAGCTCCGGCATGCAGCCGTGTATTGTCTCTTTCGCAGGCAGAGACTATCGTGACATGTTCTCGAGTTCTTCACGGTAAGGGTACGGGTGTCGTCGATAGGAGAAAGTATGCTTTCAAAGCGATCGGTTTTAAGGCGGTTTGTTGATGATAGTTCAACTCAAAAGGAATCCCCAGATCCAAGATGAATGGTAGTGAGAGTTCGAGTGAAGGGTGACGGGCGGCCCAACAGAGTTCGCATCGAACACTCCGAACGTACAAGGCCAGTTGTTTCCCAAGGCGTAGGTGGTTTGAAATGTTTGGTGATGGCTCAAGGCACAAGGTCTGCCAGTTACTGAAACGAAGAAGTCGAGAAGTAGGTGTTTGCCCGGTGCAGTTGAAACTGTGCAGCACTCAGCGATTCGACGACTCGGCTGGCGAATGCTTGTGAGTCTGGCACGAGTAGTACGAAGGAATGAGGAAGGGCAGAGTCGTCGAAACACGAGATGGTTGAGCACGGAGAAAGGAGTCGAAGCGAGGATGATTCGATTCGACCCAGAGCAGCAGGAGCTCCACTTCGAGCCAGTCAGTGCCAGTGCCACGAATGGACGAGCGACGAGGGTGTGCCCTGCACGATGGATCTACAAAACAGAGTCGGTAAATCCGTTTCCACTCGTTATTATGCAGAGAGGGATAGAGGAAAGATGGCTGGCGCGGGCGGGCTGGACTTTGGGGGGGGTTGAACTCTTGAGGTGGAAGAGAAGAATCGGGGAGGGAGGAGACGTCGCAGGTAGAGAAGTACCGTAGGCACGGGTTTGTAGTATGTAGGAGTACGGGTAAGTAGGTAGGTGAGTAAGTAAGTGAGTGAAGGTTGGAAATGGCCGAAAAGAGAAATGTAATCTGTTGATTGACGACTGGAATGGAATGGAATTGGAATTGGAGAACAGATAGGACAGGGCAGTGGAAAGGGTGGTCGGCCGTAGACCTGCAGAATAGATTGATTGAGAGTGCAGAAAAGGTGCAGAACAGAACAGTAGCAACAATCTCCAATCTCCCCCCTCGCCCCAGCGCGTTGATGGTTTGAAAGGAGGATTTTCAGTGGTTGCCGTCGGGGGCTTAGCGTGCCGGGGGGACCAGGGCTGAAGGAGTTAGTCCTCCATGGCTGCTTAGTGGCGGCGGATGGCCCTGTCCAGTCCAGTCCAGTGTCGAGTCCAGTCTTTGACGAACTGCTTGGCGCGCTTTGCTTCAATGATCTCAATCACGGCACTCACTTGAGCGGAAGCGGTGATAGACGGAGGGTTGGTGATGTTGGAAGGTCGGTTGGTTGTTTGCTTATTCGGTAAAGTAAGGAATTATGTTGGATTTGGTTGCGTCGTATTCTGTTGGTTACCGGCAAGAGGATTTGTGGCTGTTCCGGACTTCAACATGAGAAGGGAAAGGAAGAGAACGGGCTTTGTCGTGAAGAGCTAGCTAGCTAGCTAGCTACCTGGGGATAATTGACAAACAGGCAAGTAACAGAACGAAAGGGAGAAGAAGAGAGACCCTAACTGATTAGCCTCAACGTTCCTTCACAGCTTTCAGCAAGTCCAAAAGCAAGAGCCATAGGTATCTATTCCGCGATCCTGTATTTCCACAGCTATGGTTGGCTTCAATGCTGGCTACAGTAGCTCCAAAGTGACCCCCAAACGCGAAAGATATTCCGAATGTGCAGCAACAGCTCAGCCATGGTTCATGAACGGCTTATTCTGTGATGTGACGGAAGTTTGCTAGCTGTGCTACCACGGTGTTGTTGGGGCAAAGTGAGAAACGGCGTGCACCGGACCAGTTCCCCTTTCTTGACTTTGGGCCTGACGGGTGAAAGGCCAAAGTCAAAATAGCCACGGCGCGGGATCCCAGCCTCTGCGGCGGCCAACCCTGGTCGATGGGGGTTCTGTACCTGCATCGAGCTGGGCCTGATTGGCGGTATCCAGGGAATATCTGCATCGGGCTTGGTGGGGAGATCATGAAACAGCCATCCAAAACATCCCTGGCCAGTGGTGGAATTGACGATTGACCAATCCTTGCCAGGCCAGCAGGCAGGCCACGGTTGTGAGAAGTTGAGAGGGGTGATGTGATGGATGTTTGGACCTGGAACTCTGGTTGCGTTGCTTTCTCACCCACCCATACACCCAACCTAACCCACCCGCACACCGCATCCTCAGCGACAGGAACAACCCTCGATATCGCACAGATGTCCCTCCCATATTACAGGCTTGTTATGCAGATGCACACGTCTACCTATTCGTATTCATCCTCGTCCTCGTCCTCCTCCTCGAGTCTTGTGCCTGTGTCCTGTGTGCTGGCTCAGCACTGCATCAACTCACTCGTACTTGCGGAGCAGACTCCTTCCTGCCTCTCTTGGCCACCCCTTGGACGCATTCATTGCATGGCTGGAGTAATATATTTTCATTTGGGAGCCGAAGGCACAGCGACACCGCTCACGCAATCCATCCCCTTTGGTAACCGTTGTCTCCAGACCAATGAACCCACGCCCAGCCGCAAAGGCCGGATTCGATATTTGGAGCATGGCATGCCTGTGCCTTTCTTTATTGGCCCATATTATACAGTGGTGCTCGGACTCTGAATCCCTTCGCAGTCTTCACACCGTTGACAGGCTCCCAGGCCCTGTTTGTTCTCCGGCGAGGCTGTCGCACAAGTCCGGGCCATTGATGGCCAAACGTCGCAGAGCACGCAGGTGGGAGGCTCCCAGTGGCTGAGCACTGAACAGAAGGGGGCGATGGCGCCGGCGACGGCAACTCTCTGCTGCTGCACCTGCAGCCTGACTCCGAACACCACGTTTCCGATTGTTTCTGAAATACCACCGTTCATCCAGCCAAGACGGCTTTGATGTGTCTGCTACAAGAACTGTGCACATACCCTTCTCTTTCCCTCGCTTCTTACTGCTCTGAGCCGAGACTTGAGAGCTGGATTGAGCTGGGCTTGGTTTGTGTTTGGTGATTTACCGGTTATTTCCCAGATGAGTCCCTCATGGTTTCCATTCCAGAGCAAGTTGACGCGGTGAGGGATGGGGAGGGGTTCGTCTGGAAGCAAAGAGACACGTAAGGTACCAAGGTAGGTACGAGTAGGTAGGTAAGGAGGGAACCCGACTCGGGATTGTACGATCCTGATTCCCGTATCGATATCGATACGATACTACGATACCTACCCTACTGTACGATAACCCTGAGCTCAGTCCATTCCAGCGCTTTCATGTCCCGATCGATCGCCCCTCTCACCCCTCTTCTATCAGGGCTTGATTACCATCGCATCGCTCGCTCGCTCACTTACTCGCAAGGGATCCATCACCATATCACCCTCCATCATAAGCGCTCAATCTCCATCTCATTTCATAGAATAATGCAAAATTCGCCATCAAATAGGTCAGGTGCCGCCATTTCATCATTTCGTGGGGTACCTACCTAGGTATTGAAGCGCGCGCTGAACTCCCAAGCCCAGAGTCAGCTCTCCTTGAGCGTATCATTGGCTGCAGCGATCCGGCAGCATCACAGTCAAATATTGGAAGCTGAAGCACCGAGGGGACAAATCAGGGACTTTCATTGGAGATGTAATCGAGCCATGATTACAGAATTCAACGCTGTCCAATTGATCTCTCGTGCCTACCTCCGAACCATCTTGCAGGGCTGAACGACGAGAATCGTGCGAGTCACGTGTGTCCCTTGGGATATCTGGGTCTCGTTTGAGGTCGCACACCGCTGGCTTGCATCTTGCATCGAGGCTCAAAAGCAGTGGAACCTTCTTTTCCAGCGTCTCGCCCCAAATATAGATCCCAGTCACCCTCCTCTGAGGTATCTTTCGTCCTGCACGTCTTCCCGGGACATCACATCACACTTGGCGGTAGTGATTATTCAGATGACATACAGACATGACAGACATCTCACCTCGTCTCGTCTTGAACACTTCGCAAGAAGATATTCCGACCATATTATTCTTGAACCGCCCGGTGTATCTCATGCGCTGTACCCACGCATACCAAACCCCTTCCCTCTCTTACTATTATTCTATCTGCTACTACGGGTCGATCTCGGGCTGTTTTGAATACTCGGTTCTATTTTTGGTTATGCCGGATTTGACCGTGGATGGAGACAGACAAGAAGTGTCCTGTCTGCTTCCGAAGTTTATTTAGACGATAGATATTTGGCTTTCTGGGTGCCTGCTTCAGCCCAACCCAGCTTTAAGCGGCCTCGCCAACCCTTCTCATTGTGGGGTATGGAATTCTTGATATGATGCGCGCCGAGCGGTGAAAATCAAGTGGAAACGAGACTCGGGGTGGCGTTGATTTGGATCGTGTGTTCAATAGGGCGATGCATCCCCAAGTAGGTTTGGAGAAACACTTGTCCGGTCTCTTGTTTCGGCCCAGCATCATGCGGCCTGCCGAGATGTATACCCGTCGTGTGTTCGGGTTCGTAATTCTTGATCTTTTGAGTACGAAGCGGTGAATGGAAACTAAGACTTGAGTTTTTGTTTGAATTTGATCATGTGTTCAATAAACGGGCCCTGTAATGATAGCTTGGAGTTTCTGAGCGGGTTTCCACGTCGTCCCTTGTTTTAGCCCAGCGTTAAGCGGCTTGCCGAGATGTTTACCCTCCTCTTGGGCGGTGAGCAGCAGCTTGGATTTGGGTTGATGTCGATCATGTGTACAGCATGTTTGCGGTTCAGAGGGAGTTTCTCTCTTAACGCCCCAAAGTCCAGATGCTTACCTGTATGACTAGACTGTCTGTAATTTGAGGTAGTTCGAACAGTTACCCACTTGGTTGGTGGTTATCTTGGTAAGAGTCTCGAATCAGGAGCAAGCAAATCCCCTCATCTGGTCATGAAGATTACATGAAGAAGGCGTATCATGCGTCGCTCCCTGAACATCTGTATTCAAGTGACAAACTTGTTCCGGTTGTTATATCTGGGCTCAAAAGCGATCGTTCAGCGGGCACTTAACTCCATCAAAACATCCTTACTCCTTGTTCACTGTTGAACGTATAGCTGTAAATGGCACCGAGCTTAAAGCAGTTATCCGGAACAATCGTCAAACCATCACATACACCTGCCTTATGTAGTAGAGGGCAGGTGTTGCCCAACTCGGAATATCCATAGTACGGTCAAAGTCATTCACATTCACGGAACCATGTATTTGCAGACATTTTTCGTAATTTAGACTGTTTGGCCTGTTGAGTAATTGACTGACTTATTAAGTGATTCACTCTTCGCATTTAGACGCAGCGTTGAAGCGCTATTGAATGCAAATAATAAGTCTGTCGAGAGTGCTCTCTCCCTAATCACTGTCTCCCCTAAGGAATGCCGCAGACGCTGAGCTACCTCGCGGTGCTTCTGGCTCACCAAGAACCACAGTTTTCCTCAACAGCTGAGGATAGCCATGAATAAGATCTGGGGAACAACCCAATTTACAAGATCTCTATATTCTCCTGTCGTCCCGAGTGCTGGAACCGGGTTTCGAACTACACGTCGAGGTTAGCTACGTATACCTCTCAAAGCGTTTTCGGTTTGTTTCAACAACACCGATAAGGTGGTCCCATAGAATTGTATTTCTTTCTTTTGGTCCTCTAACCGCGTCTTATCTTCAATCACAATGTCTCCCCATGTTTGTTTGCCACGTAGCTCCTTACTCCAGAAAAGTTTTTCATGCTTCGACAAACCAGATCTGAATACTGGGAAGCTTTGTTTCGGCTCCACCGGTCGGGCGCTTGAGCCCAAGCTGCTCTGCTTGTACTGCTCTACCACAAAGATAAGCTTCTTCAAATCCATCTTGTACACTCAATTGAGGTCTTCTAAAGATCTGTTCCACGGGCTGCAATCGACAGAGCGAACATCAACAGCCAATCTCTGCACACCCGCGCGTTTGCTGTTAAGAAAAACGACCTTGAGCTGGTACCTATCAAAACCGTCCATGTTTATAAAGATATCCACGTCTTATATCCAGATCATATCGACCTCGGAGTTCGCATAGATCTTTGGTGCCTCCCGAAGAAATGCGTTGAAATTGTCCTTCCATTTCATGACTGCAGCTCTGGACTCCTTGCACGCCAGTAGCAGTGGGCAACGCGCCGCAGTTCCTATGAAGACAGGCTTTCCTCGCTTGACGATAACACGAACTCCAATGACTTGTCCGACGCGGCCTGCGAAGTTCCAAATAATGAGTCTGAGCTCGAATGGGAGTTTACCAAGCTTGAGAAATGTTGGGTCTTGTGTTGAAATGGCGAGGGCGATGCTGCTTTGAAGGTCAGTGAGGGTGCGGAAGGGGACTTTTTCGGCGGAGGACAGTGCGGATCCATCGGTAGTGAGTAAGTTACCTGTGACTTTGGCAATTGCTTCCTTGAGGGACTTTGGATGGTGCTGTGATGGCTGTGATGGCTAGGGCTTGGGTATTGTGGCTGGCTGGTGAAGAGTTGATGGATGAGGGAGACGGCGCGACATCTTTTGAAGATTGTCCAAGAACGCTCCCCCTTGTATTTATCTTGAGACGCATCTTGTACTGTTTGAAGGCTTTGGAGCAAGATAAGGTTTCGAGATTTAATGTCGTAGTAGAAGAGCGGGGTTAGTGTGATGTGTGATGTATGATGTGGGTAGAAAAGTACAGAGTCTGAGAGATTCATAGTTAGTTTTTAGTAGGCAGGTTCAGATACGACTGCACAAATTTGGAGCTAAAGAGGTGAACTCGAGTTAAGAATGACCCACCTAAGTAATGGTACTTTCAAAGGAGAACTCCTGTCTCTTGCAAGCGAGTCCAGTAAACAATCTATCTTGTTGTGTGTGTTCTTGTAAGCAGACCTGAACATAAATACTATTGTCTTTTAAGACTATCGCTTCAGACGTGAGATTCTCAATTCACCAAGTCTAACATACCTTGTTAATTTGGCGATTTGTTTGGATAGGATACACTAGCTTCTGGCAGGTATGTCGCGGATAAGCGAGTAGCTACCGCTTTGTCGACAACTTCCCATTGTAGCTTTGCAACGAGTGTCTGTCTAACCCGTCCTAACTACTTCTCGACATAATCACACCTCCAAAAAAAAGCACAGCTACACAACATGAAACTCCACAGCTACTTCAAAATTCCACTTCCCCCAGGGTTCCTATTTTCTGTGCGAATGCCAGTTACCCAGATCTCAAATACCACCCGCGCAGCGCCTTTCTCAACCTCAATGGGCTCTCTCCAAAACCTCCTCGCCCATCTTGATAAGGCAGCCAACGACATCACTTCTCACTTCCTCTCAGACAAAGAATTGAGCGCCGTTACTTCCTACCAAGCTATGCTATCAGATCTATTCGTCCTCCTGGACAATCACAAGACCCTCTTGAAGGAATCTCGCCAATTTCCGCGATTCTCCAAGTTCTCAGAGCTACCTCTGGAGTAAGTTATCACCTCATCTTAGTACATTTGGTGTATTTACTGTGTGCCTGTTCTTAAATATCATGCTGGCTTGCACTTCAGGCTCAGACTCATGATCTGGCGGCGCGCTGGGAAGGAAGGCCGAATCATTGGCACAACAGCACAGAGGATAAAGGCCAAACATGTCATCAACGGCACTGGCCTACGTTGCTCTTTACTACTTGTATGTAAGGAGTCTCGCAAGGAGGTCTTGAAGACTAAGATAAACTTCAACGCAACTGAAGTCAGCGCGAATACTACCTCGGCAGGTATCGCAAGGATATATATCAATCTTGAAGTTGACAGTATCTGGGTCCAGGACTTCAAGCCAAGCCAGCTGGACCACCAAGGCTTTGGTCATATTTGCCAAAGTCTCGACGTTAATAGCGCCAATCTTCAACAGCTAGCGATCGACTTCAGAACTCTAGACATTCATGGCATGATATGGTTATTCCAGCTAAATCTGAAGGAGTTGAACTTGGTAGTAGATCACAGTGAAAGAACAGATTTCAGCTCTGAAACGACGCTGGTACCTCCACATCAGGCCTTCGATAGCTACTTTTCCGGGCTCACGAAGTTACAGCAATGTAACTGCCCTGATTATTACCAACGTGGATCTTTGAGATGGGTAGATGTTGCAAGATTGAGGGAGGATAGAATCAGAAGCTGGCGGGCTTCGATGCAAGAATGGTATATCAAAAACAAAGGTTCGTCATTCTACGATCAGTCCTATGATACATTGAGCCGGACCACTGACTTTACCGATAAGGCCAGGTAACCATGCATCCGGTGCTCCGGGACCTGTCAGACTGGACTGTACCACAGCTGCAATATGTAGATGTCCTCTATCCTGCGGGGGATGTCATTCAGCGTTGAATGACTCTGGGACGTTTAGGTGCTAG
>JAFJYG010000215.1:0-65235 GCA_017366145.1 Cadophora sp. M221 | reverse complement strand
ACCCCAAGCTATTCTATCGGTATTTCGAGCCGCGCGTGACACCTTTGAGTTAAGTTACCTCCTGTCCGCCTGCGAAAGTTTCTCCGCGTTTGTTGTCACGTACCGATACACTTGCTATTCTGGCAGATCTGACCAGTCCTTCAGGTCGATCACATCTCTGAATCGACGATTCGAGAAGTCGAAGAGTACAGATGGACAATCTGCGAGAAAGCCTAGGAAACATCGGTCCGCATTCCCGTTCGCTGCTGAAAATTGTAAGGCTTCTAATAGGATCGACTTGCAGGTATCTACATTAAAGTCAATCATCTGCCACTTCTCGTCTTGAAGTGATGCTCACATCTTTGTGATCACAAGACATGCCAAGATTGCCCCAAAATCACAAATTCTTGTTGGCCCGTTCTTGCTCATTGATGCCATTCCTCATACTCCATGGAAGTGCAGTCGAACCCTCTCATTCTCGGGAGACCAGAGAGACACTACGATCCACCGTCGTGGATATGGACTTCCAAATCGACTGGTTTTGTGATAATTTTGTCACACGTCAGCATCACAGTAGTGAGTAATCCTTGCCATAACCATCCCGTCGATCTTAGGATGAAGCGCAAAAATGACTGGAGGAAGATGTCAACAAACTTTTGGATAAGCTGGCAAATATCAAAGCAACTTCAACAGTCCTCGTGGCCTGGGCCAAGGTCGAGATAATATATCCTCGGCTGATCTGTAACACAGCGCCACGATGTTTCCTCCTAGTGGTGGATCCATGACCCACAAGTCCCGGTTCCTGGGATCCCAAGCCCGTTAGGGGCGTGCCGCCGAGGGTGGAACCGCGACTTGAAACGGCATTAGTGGCGCAGATAAAGTCGAAGTGCGGAGTTCGGACGACGAGTTGGGAAACAATTCGTTCCGTTTATATTGCTGCAATGTACTTCCCCTGCAGAGATTCGAGGAAACAATAATTAGTCCCCTATTCAGAGCGCAACGCCCTCCTGACAGCTAGCCCAAGCAACGCGCTGTGCCTCTTGGCAAGTTGGATATCAATTGAGTAGGAAATTAGGTTTCCACTATGAGGGAGTGAGGCTTGTATAAAGGTAAACCAGCTGCCAAAAGTCGAAGGGCAAGCAAGTCTCAAAACCTTCTCATACACACTCATTATGTCTTTCGCTACATTCTCTCTTCTTGCGGCTCTGGCAGCCACTACTGTTTCTGCTCATGGATATGTCAACAATGCTTCCATTGGTGGAGTTGAATACACTGCAGGTCCACTCTTGCACGACTTTTGCACAATCAACTAATTAATTTGATCAGGGCTACCAACCATACCAAGATCCTTACACCACCCCTCTCCCAGACCGCATCTTCAGAGCTATCCAAGGAAACGGACCGGTAGAGGACCTGACCTCCATCGACATTCAATGCGGTGGATACACTGCAGGTGGAATTGTTGGTTCCTCTCCAGCAAAGTTGACCGCCGGCCCTGTTGCAGCTGGTAGCCAAGTGGATTTGTACTGGACTTTATGGCCGGAGTCACACATGGGACCAGCTATCACCTACATGGCCCTTTGCCCTGGTGGAGATTGCAGCACCTTCGTTCCCAAGTCCGAGTAAGCATTTCTTGCCATCTAAAATTGAGTGTTTTCTAACGATCTACAGTGCTGTTTGGTTCAAGGTTCAAGAGGCTGGCCGCACTGGAAGTTCTGATGTCTGGGCATCCGATGTTATCGAAAAGGCTGGAGGATTCCTCAGCTACACCATCCCATCCTGCCTCGCTCCTGGCTCATACCTCGTCCGTCACGAGGTGATCGCTTTGCACGCAGCCTATGCTTACCCAGGTGCTCAATTCTACCCATCTTGCCACCAGATCCAGGTCACTGGCAGCGGAAGCACCACTCCATCTGCACTGGTCTCTTTCCCAGGAGCCTATGCAGCTGCCGATCCAGGAATTACCTACGATGCTTACAAGGCCTCCCCATACACCATTCCCGGCCCAGCTCTATTCACTTGTGGTGGTTCTACCGGCAGTGGCAGCGCAGCGCCAATTGTAAGCAGCTCAGCTTCTGCCCCTGTTGCTACATCTGTTGTATCCAACTCAACTCTCCCAGCTATAATCACCTCAGCTGTACCCCTCGAGACTGCAACCCCAGTCGCCACTGCGCTCCCAAGCACTCTCCAAACCCTCGTGCAAACCTCATCCGCCGTTCCCGTAGCTTCTGCTGCTCCAGTTGCTGCCGCCGACGATTGTTAAGCTGGGACTAGCCCTCGATGTTTAGGACTTTGAGCTCAGCTCAGTTCAGCTCCACCATTTGCTCTGGTAGCTTTCTTGTACATATCTATCTTTTCTTGTATATACCATACCCACCTCCCTTGAGGATCAAAATTCGAAGGACTTTTGTTTAAACCATTCGCTCATTTCTGGATCTGAGGTGTAGACTTCCCATCTCTGGAGCATGGCTCTTAAAGGAATATTGAAGAACACTGAATAGTGACGGTGAGAACGAGGTTCAACAACTTCTTGATTCAAACTTTACTTATCTTCTTCGCTTAGCATTATTACCCAGAAGAAATCATTTAACTTCGCGATTTGAAGGGGAATTCTCGTTCTTTTCATATTCGCACTGTCTTTACTGGCTGTTGTTCTCTGGCTCAATTTGATACATTTGCTTATTAGTACACGTGGAGTGCGCATTCTAGAAGTCTGCTTATTCTTCGCCGAGCTGGGACTTGGTGGAAACCACCAGAGATTTGCTTTCACAAAACTTCACCGCAAATCTTGTGAGATTAACCCGAACATGCGAAACCATCAACTCATGCGAGATATTCCAACTCCAAATTTCTCTTGTTAACGGTTCCTCGGTTTGAGGAGATCGCCTCGACTGAAGTCGTGCAATGAATTGGATTGTTTCAAGCACTGGAGACATTCCAGGTTTCTGGTAATGATATTTATCTTGGTTTGCACCTAATTGTTGATCCTGAACAGTACATTAAGAAACCAGTAATCAACACCTTCCAATTATTCTCTGATAGAACCCCCTAAACTACCACTGAATCCACAAGACATTGACCATCTCCTAACCCTCCATTTTCTACAACGGATTGCCGCAAACGCAAGCGTCTCCCCAGCAGTCATAGTCCAAACCCGCGGTTGCGCACTGATATGGCGAGAAGGTCAGTAAATCGTTGACTCAATCCAGCCTTTCTACAAGACGAAGCTTTCTTAGTCTTTGGAAAAGAATATAGAACATACATGGGCCTTGCAAATGGGTGCTCTCTCGGCCGAACAGAGCTTAGCCCTGGCCGGAGAGGGGACGGCAACGGCGACGGCGACGAAGGCCCAGAGGGCGATGATGGAGAGCTGCATCGTGAAGTAATTTGGTGGGTGTGGTGATTTTAAGTTTGAACCAAGTGGGATGGAGCTGAGTGAAGATGGCGATGAGAGGAGTAGAATGCTGGACTGGATGCTCGATATATAGGTTAAAATAATTCCTTGTTTTGATTCGGGGGAACATCGGTGTGGTTAATCCTCGGTCCATATATTACAAACCAGTGAGCATTTCTGGTGTGAAGATGCTTCTTTTGACTTTCGCTTGGATGAAACGATTCGGAAGTATTGAGGGGTAGACCACAAAAAACGAGATTGAGACCAAGATCGGTAGATATCCGGCATTTTGAAAACTCGCTAGCCCGTATTCGGTTTCTTCGCGAGAGTGAACCCATCCAGGGTGGGTTTGCAACAAGACCCTTTTGGCTGTTAATAGTTCAGTGACATTGCCTCAGTACCTCGGAGAGTGCCAGTGAAGACTGGGGAAATACACCCTTCGTTTCAATGATTTGCAAATAGGGTCCTCCTATTCCAGACTTGTCTAACGAACCTGTAAATCAAAAGTGGAAAAAGATTTAATGCGTTAGGGAACCACGACATTCTTGTTGGCTTTTGTTTAAACTTCACAAGAACTCTTAAAATACTTTAGAGAATCACTTGAAACTCACGAACCTCGCTTCAGTGGACCCTGGTTTGTGAGAACCAAGCACACTCCAAGGCAGATGTTTCCTAACTATTAGGCTAAATGACCATGGCTCAATGTCGAGTCAAGTATAAGGTATATGAGAGCATCAAAAGTGTGCGACATCTTATAAGCTTTACGAGATCCGGGAATTCATTGTCAGTAGAATGCTTGAATCATCTTACAACAATTGCTCCTTTAAATCAATGGACTGAAAATGGATCCTTTCCACTACAAGGCTATCCGACGAACTAGGAAACTTCCTTTCCCTTGGTGTGGATTGCCCCATTTTCACTCTACTGAATAAAGGGAGCAGGTGAGCAGCGAAGTACCCGTTTTCTTATGCTGGGGCAACTCGGCACTTGGCAGAAAGATTGCAAATGGGTTCGTCTTGTCAAGCTATCACTTATCTTGGAGGTGATGTTGACAGTATCGTAGAGTTGGACTCAGCACATGATCTTAAGGCAGTTCAATGTATGAAGTAAACATTCACCTTGTGTCAAGATCAAAGAGCAACCCAGGGTCTCTTTCGGAAAGGTTACTGCAAAAAGAGATTCACAGATGCCCACTATAAGTCCCAGGCATTTTTCTGCCAGCTAAAACCCCGCCACTTTCTACAGCTTGACTCAAAATACAACAACAGCCAGTCTATGAGTTACCCCACAGCATACTGAGAGAGGTTTTCGCGTTGACTCTTCCCAGTGGATGCCGTCAATGTTACCTCGCCCACAGTACTTATAACAGCACTAGAATAGATCTCAATAGGTTTCTATAATTCAAACGCAGACCGTAACCCTGCAGTTCAACCACATATCCAAATATAGCACACATCACACAACCAGGAATAGGTATCAAAACATCGAAAGAGAACGGGATATTGCCACAGCTGTGGGTTCTACGACCCCTTTCCTCTATCTTCCTGTCCACTTTGCAACACAGTGCTGGGCACCGGCTCTGCTGTTGCCACTTACAACCAACAACCTAGTATAGGCCCGTACAGTAACGAAGCAGCTATGCAGTGGTGGTTGAACGGTGTTCAACCTGGGCCACAGGAAAAGCATAATTACTATCCACCAAGTTCATTTCCTTATCACTAGTTTCCAGGAGGGTGGCATTGAGTGTAAACGGGGCGGGTTGGAATATTGAAGAGGCTGGGATAGAGTGGAATTGAAAATACACCCTGCAGAGGTGAACGTCGGATGTTAGTGTGGGGGACAGACGGGAAGCTGTCAGAGAATTTAAACCGTTGTTTTTCCTTCTATACGACCAAGTACCGTTTCACAAACTGATCAAACGTATGAGAATTTGATCGACGTAAAAATAGCAGCCAGCTAATATCCCCACGCCAACTTCCAAGCCGCAACATCTCTCTCAATTTCAGCCGTGACATCTTGCCACCCATATCCCCCCTCTGTCTTGTGAATCGCTTCAGTCACGATATCAAAGCAATGTCTCGCCCAGACACTAGCATCGCACTCCTTACCGTCCTGCTCATAGGGCGGATCAGTGGTCCATAAGGTCTTCATCAGAAACACGTCTTCAAATCTCAACCCCTCTGCCGACTTCTCACTTCTTCTCGTATTCCGTCGAATTGGACTAGCAGATGATATGAATTCCTTGCTTGTGAGATTTCGCAAGAGCCAATTTTGATCGCGGGGAAAGAGATAAGATGTCGTGATCTGCTCTTGCAACCTATCCCAACGGCTCTCTGGGATACGACTGCTCTCCTTGTGCATCATTGCAGCAGCCCGCCACTCCCGTTCTACTTTCGAAAGAGTCTTTGTTGTTTCAAATTCCCAGCCCGCCCAGAAGAGTTTTCTAGATAATGGCATGCGAGAGCCGTCCCATTCTATAACCTTGGAAACAGCTGGAGACTCAAGCAAAGACGGTGGTAACGTGGTGGAGTAGGACCCTTGGAGGAGGATTTTCGTATTCGCCCACGGTGCAGCGCCCTTCAGGTAGGAGTTGTGAATTTGCTGGGACACAGGATACCAAAAGCGCTCGCTGGCCAGTCCCAGCGCCATCGTATCCACTGGATCTTCAGTAACATATTCGAGGATCATGTCGATAAGTTCGTTGGAGAGTAGGTGGAAACGACCACTGCGGCCTTCAGTCTTCATAGGAGCACTCTTCATTTCAGAATGAGCGGGGCGGGCCAAAATATCCCAGGCATTGAGATAATTCGGACTCTCGCTGCATATTGTATTGAAATCGGTGCCCCAGCCATCACCCTCCTCCGTGAACGAGTATCGCTGTGCAAGTTCGGGGGCGTATAACAGCCACTGCTGTGGTGACCGCTCAGTCTGGTCGACGCCTGGAGGGCACATGGTGATGAATCAATGACCATCTGATGCCAATTGATGGTAAAGTGCGATGGCGACGAAGCTGCCGGAGGGGGGGGATGATGACTCTTTATGCTCCCTCGCTAAGTCCCTCCTGAAAAATAACCGAGTTGTTGCCTAACACACGTGAACAACAATCACTTGGTCGAAATCACCCAAAAGATACACCTGATACATTTTTGACTCCGTTACCGAGACTGATGAGCATCTATTTGTCCAAATGCTGGCCATAAAACGACGTATCGAATCCTCTTTCTCCAAGATACATCCGGAACCTGACATCCTCACTCTCAAGATCCCTCTCTTTGTCAGGAATCAAGAACCAAGCAATCAAACCACCAACAACAGCGAAAGCAGATCCAATCAAAAAAACACCCTGCTGACCTTTCTCAATAGTCGAGAAGGAATTCTGGATCGGAGTGAAAAACTGCGTCCCGATGGCCGCGCCAGCTTTGCCAACAGCGGCCGCGAATCCCATGTAATGGCCTCGGAGCGGAGTAGGAAATGACTCAGCAGCGCAGAGGAAAGTCGCAACACCAGGACCCATTTCTCCTAGGGCATTGAAGATACCATAGAGTACGACGAACAGTGGGAAGACTGTTTGGATGGGGCCGATTGCGCCGCCAAGGATGAAGCCAAGGAGTGCCCAGAGCATGAAGCCGAGAGTCATGGTTTGCTTCCTGCCGATTTTGTCCATGAGGAAGCCGCCCACTATGCAGCCAGGTAGGTAGAAACAGTTGACTACAGTGCCATAGCCGATGTTTTGTACGAGTGTGTTGTTGGGGTTGAATTGTGCGATGATTGTGGATGAGAAGAGTCCAAATGGATATGTGACGAAGTCGTAGCAGAACCATGCGAGAGCTAGATTAATGTTAATGATGCGAAATTACCAAGAGATAAGTAGGAGTAGACTTACAAACTCCCAGCATCGGCTTCCAGTACAATCTCAGTGCAGGGATGTAAGGAACTTTCGATTTGATGGCGTGTTTCCTGTACTGAGTTGAATTGACCATCCGTATTCTGAAGATAAACACAGACAGAGGCAGCTTGCACAAATTAGCCCTGATCACAATTCCATTGTCGCTAGCCGACTGACCACAATCCCCAAGCCAAAGCATATCCTCCAAACCCCCTCAGCTGATTTGTTATGGTAGCAAGCCAACACAATCAACGCAACAATACCCGCCCCAACAAATCCCAAATCAATAGAAAAGTCCGTCGACATAGCAACCAGAACACCTCTCTTCTTCCGGACTTGGGGGGATTCATCTGAGGCTTCAGCAGCACTGGTTCCACAGACAGGATACTCGCCACCTGCTCCGAAACCAGCCACACCCCGGGCAACAATCATCATCCAAAACATACCTAGCTGGTCTTTTCCATGGGATGCGGTCGCGAGAGCGATGCCGAGGATGAGGAATAGTGTTGCGAAGACGATCCCGGAACGACGTCCGAAGCGGTCGATGGTGACGCCGAAGAAGAGCATACCGAAGATCTCGCCGATGAGATAGGAGTTTGAGAGACGGGTTTTGATTGTTGATGAGATTCCATCGGGATACCTAAGTGTTTTTTCTTTAGTAATGGTAGAGTGAGATGTTAACGTAGAATTGCTTACAGGTCTTTGAAGAGAGGTTGCATGTAGCCGATTATTTGGGCATTGTATCCATCGCTGAAGAGGGCGATACCGGCTACTAAGATGGAAAGAATGTTGGAGGTTTGAACTCTCTTGCGAATGGCAGCTGTGGGTAGGTGGGAGGTCGCAGTACCAGGATACAAATCGCTTTCATTTTCAAGCGGACCAGACTTCTCGGGAGAATATATGAGACCGTCTATGAGGGTTCTGGGGGTTTCTTTCAAATCCATTATGATAGGAGCTGAGAGTGGATAGGAAATCGGGAATGAAAGATTGGAACTCGACTTGGTTCTTGCTGTCATCCAAGAAGTGGTCGGAGGGTATTTATCCTGGCTGTCGGATGCACCCGCTCAAATATACTTGGATATGTGGGAAGTGATATGTATCGGCAATCTAGGCTTTGCATCCATGTACATAGGTCTTTCCACCGAGCCGCATGCGTTAGCAACTCGCGTTCTAGAAGACGGCAAGAGCTATCGCCCTGGAATCATTTCCTGAGACTATTGTTAACAACGTGTCTCGAAATGGGAAGCTGGTTGGAGGGAAGATAAAGTAAAGTCGGGTTGGAAGGTGGCGAGGGATTCAAGAGACGGTGATCGACAGCTGAAGCTACGTTCCACCAGCTGTAGGAGGCATGTTATCAGATTTGAAATCCCACGTGGAGTTACTTGTAAATTACAAACTTTAGAGTGATCTCCCATCAACCCAATCGTCGGAGCAGAGTGCGGTCTCACTTAGCGGGGTAGCTTGCATCGGGACGAAGGCCGATGAAAAGCTTGTTATGTAGACCGGATACAAGCATTTACAGGAAGTAGTTTGGAGGAAGAAGAGAATTTAATGGTATATTTGATGATGTTCAATCAAGGCCGCACGTGGGCTTGTACGTATGACAGAGAAGCGGGATGGCTGATGATCATTGTCATTTTGGGGAACCGGCACAGGTCGCTTACGGGAAGCGAGGAAGCCGTCGAGATAGTACTTTGTGAGATTAATTTCGACGTGGGAAAGTTTGGGAGAGGCAGTTTAGCTTACAGTCATTGGTGGGAAGAAACTGGTGACCGGTTTGAGAAACTGTGTTGAGGCTGCAAAGGGTATGGGGACAGTCAAGAGTCAAGACGATGAAAATATCAACACAAACTTCATAGGAATGTGATGTATTCAATGTTTATCCCTGCACAACGAACCAGCAGCGGTATCAATAACATCATGCTCTTCATTCCCGCCAACCTGAATACCCATCGCCATCCCACTTGCCTGGTGAAACAGTACATGGCAATGCAACATCCAGATACCAACATTATCTGCCTTGAACCTGATAATCACGTATCCTCGTCTCGGCACACTAACTGTATCCTTGCGTAGCGGATTATCGAGATCTAAGACGGGTGGTGAAGATGATGCCGCTTTAGAATATGGGGAGTAACTTCCCCATCCATGATCTGATCGATGGGAAGCGAGAACGTAGAAAGAGTAGCCGTGGAGATGGAAGGGGTGCGCGCCGTCATCGAGGTTGTTGATTATGATATCAATCCATGTTTCTGAGGATGGAGATGTGGGGATATGAGGGATGAGTTGGTTGTCGTCCCATTGAGAGCGGGGAAGAGAGATGAGAGGGAGAGAGGGGTTGGATTGAGGGGACCAGGTTGTGCGGTTCATGAACCCGGTGGGGTGGTTGTTGGAGATTGAGAGCTTTTGAGTTTTGGCGTAGAGGAGGATGGTTTGGTGAGCGGTGGCTGGGAGTGTATCTGGGGTTGGAGCCGAGCGAGCTGTTGAGAGGTAAAAGTGATTGAAAGATATCTGCTGAGGAAGGTCGTCGTCAGGTTTTGCATGGGACCCAAAAACAGGAAAAGTTTGATTTTGTCGTAAAGCCTGGTTGGGGTATTTGAAGTTCCTGTGAGGTGTGTCAGCTGCGCAAAGTGAGGATGAAACGTTTGCATTACTCCGGGTCAAGATATATTTTCAGCTCAGAGGATTGGGTGTCGTGTCCATCGTCCCAGTTTACTAGTAAATCTAAACGTTCTCCAGGATATAGAATCCCAACTGAATTTGATGCACGGCTGACGATGGTGTAGCCGCCATCAACAGTGAGGGGTGTCAGGGTTGCTGATGACGTCTCTACTGTGAAGCCAGCAAGAGACCTAAATACCGATATTAGACTCGTGAACTTTCAAGAACGATTAGATGCATTTGTGAGCTCATACCCGACATTCACAAGTCGTAACCGTGTTGGAACTGGGTCGTATTTTGACCCGAACAGATTTGGAATTCTTTCTTCTGTTGTGTCAATACACTCCACAGGTCTTGCAGGCACAGCCATTGAGCAAATGAAGTTCCCAGCTCCATTCACGAGTAGTGAGTCCGGCACAGGCTAGAAATGAAGTCAGTTGACATGTAAACAGAATCAAAACTTGAAACACCCGTGCTTACTTCATTCCCAAACCCCCTCGCACTCGTGTACCAGGCCAGCACTTCTTCAGCACTTCTATGATACCAATCGCCAACCATGACCAGAATGTCTTCCTCATAACCGTGCTCGCTCATATCTTTGCCGATGTTAATAGGTTTATGAACAATGAGTCCACCATACATCCCATCACCTCTCTGAACTTGAGAATGAGCATGCCACCAGAACGTCCCGAAATTCTCTTCTCCAACATTGAACTCATAAGTGAAGCTCCTGCCACTCGGTATCGGACATTGCGTAAGTCCAACAGCACCATCCATGTTATTCGAACCCCGCATCTCAAGTCCATGCCAGTGAATAGAGATTCTTTCTGATGCCAGGCTATTCGTCACATGAATGATCAACTTATCTCCAGGGCGGCATTCGATCGTGGGACCTGGGAAGAGGCCATTGACCAGATATACCTCTTTCTTGACTCCGTCTGGATAACGAATGCCAGACGTGATGTTCCAGTGATGTGTGATTGTTTTTGGTTGGCGGAACACGTGATCTTTTGGGTGGAGTTGGATGCCGAGCATTTCGCTTTGAACATTCGTTCCACTTGAGACCTTCCCTGGAGTAAATACCGTAGAATTGATTGATGTGGCTGTGAGGCTTGTAGCGGAGTTGAAGATGACTAGAGTCGTGAAAATGATGGCGAAGATCACACCCAAAGGCCGCAGCCACCTGCTGGCATCTCGACCGTTGCCAGACTCATTCCTCCATCTCTGGAAGTAAGAATCGAGATTATCTTCATCCGCAAGGAGTCTCTGAAAAGCTTCATTCGTGACTTCGGATGGTCTGGAGTTGTTGATGTCGCCCGCTTGTCGTTGGGTGTTGCGTTTCATTTCTAGGATCCTTGTCGCATTTCGTTCATCATCGGCTGGAAGTCTCTCTCCTCAACCCTTCATTCTCATGAATCAATCACCAGTTCTTCGCCGTACTTTCTTCCGAGTCCGAACGAAGTCCTGCAAGCTGAAGACCGTTTTACCGACGGAAACTCGGAGTGCCTGGACAAGCAGGATCCCAATTCTATCGCTGCTCTCACGTCGCTCATCAGATCCTGCCTGCTTCTCCTCCAACTGATCTTCAGCACGTGGAGGAGATGCGACCACCAAGCTCCAAGCAGAAGGTGCGGAATACAATCGACAAACCAGCAAGCAGGCAGTTCTGCTTACCCCTCAACGATGGATGGTTGCGTCCAAGCTGCATATGTAGGCATCGGCCTGCACCCCGTCCCGTTGAACCAAAGTTGGTTGGTTGGTCGTGCACGCCACGGGAAAAGATGCCTGGCGGTGATTGGTCTCTACCGAAGATACATCCTGTTACACCGTAGTCCAGGCCGCCTGACCGACCCAGCTTGAATTATATCGTCGTCTGGATATCCACGAGGGAGGCACGTTTTGAGGTTGAACTCCGCAATTTCAATCCCCTGGGTCCGTCTTGTTGTTAGGATCCCGAGTCTTCGTCGCTTCGTGTAGAGTCCTTGGCTACACATCCACGAAAGCTTACTTTGACTGATGATTGTGGTTAGTGGACCCTGCAGATCATCGTTGCTCTTGTTAATGGTGAGTGGCATGCAGGGCCAGGAACCATCCCCGAGAACTCCTGTCAGCGGACGGCGAGGACATATAAATATGTTAGTCCGTCAGACTCCAATAACCTCATGAGCAAGCATCTCACAATGGCAGTCACTTCGCCCCTACTATCCGCGTTTGCGATCATGTATCCCCTCCTCGCTGGACCAGCGATAGCGGGGTCACTCGCAGATATTGAACATGTCGTTCTGTTCATGCAAGGTGAGGCGAATTTGAGAAATTGACTGGACTCTGTTGACATAAACTAGAGAATCGCGCATTCGACCATTACTTTGGTACAATGGCAGGCGTCCGCGGATTCTCAGATCCAAATGTGCAGGTCAACTCTGGCAAGCCAGTTTGGGAACAAGCTGTGAGCCCGGCTTTGACAACAAGTGCTTCGTACCTCCTGCCATGGTATCTCAACTATCAAGGTGGAAACTTCTTGGAAGCAACTCAATGCATGGTTGCGGGTGATAATGGCTGGGATAGCAATCACGCTGCTCTGAATGGAGGAATGAATGATCATTGGGCGACGGACAATACTCCTTGGAGTTGGGGGCATTACAGAAGAAGTGATATCCCGGTGCAGTTTTCTATCGCTGATGGTTGGACAGTGGGAGATATGTATCAGGTGAGTGTTAACACCTCCTTCGTAAACAATTTGAGCTTTCCCACCTCAAAGATTAATCGCAATTAGGAATCCATCATCGCTTCCACCAACCCTAACCGAGTGGCTTGGGCTTCAGGATCTATCAACGTCCCCGGATCACCTCAAACCAAAGATCAAGGGGGATATCCATACATCGACAACAATGAGACTCCCGGTTGTGAGGATGGTGGCTTCAACTGCTACCCACTCACCTGGAAGACCACCGCCGAGATCTATCAGAACGCCAACGTCTCCTGGTCTGTATTCCAAGATGCAGATAACTTCGACGACAACCCACTCGCTTGGTTCGGACAATTCCAAGACGCAGCCAAGACTTCTGACCTGTACAAGAAAGGTATCGTTGGGCAAAGCCTCGATGACTTCTATGCCAGGGCGAAAAATGGAACCTTGCCTGCGGTATCATTTATTATTGGCCCATCAGAACTCTCAGAACATCCTCCATACTCACCTCGAGATGGAGCATGGTTGCAGAAGCAAGTCGTGGATGCCGTTACGCAAGGTGCTGCATATTCAAAGACCGCCCTTATCATCTCATATGACGAGACAGGAGGATGGGGAGATCATGTTACTCCATACCACTCTCCTTCTGGGACACCTGGTGAGTGGCTTCAAGATCCATACGGGATTGTTGGATACACCTACTCGGGACCTGGTTTCCGTCTCCCATTCTACATCGTCTCTCCCTGGACAAGAGGTGGCCGCGTCTTCACCGAACACAGCGATCACAATTCTCAAATCAAGTTCGTTGAAGAGTGGCTCGCAGCCAAGGGCAAGAATGTTGATACTCCTGAAATGGTTCCCTGGAGACGAACACACATGTCTGATTTGGTCAACGCTTTCGACTTCGATAATCCCGATTATTCTGTTCCAGCCCTTCCTGATGCACCAGCTCCCCACAAAGATGCACAAGGGAACTATGATGGCGCTGCGCATTGTGAAGGCCAATATGCTGTCACAAGACCAACCGTTCCATATGGGAACCAGATCTCCCCCAACAACGTGTCTAGCCTCTCAGAGCAAGGATTCAAAGCCATGCGAGGAGCACTGACAGAAGGCCGCTATATCGTCTTCGAACTCAACGGCTGGGCACTCACCAACGCTGGGAAGCCAGCGACTGATCTCACAGCAAGTAAAGCCACGCCCGGCCATACAGATATCAGTCAGCGATGGATAGTGCATCAGCTAGACAACGATGGAAGCCAGTTCACGATCAGCAGTGCGAGGGATGGGAGGTATATTGGGAGTCATACTGGGTTAATTGATAGTTCGAGTGGCGCGCAGAAGTATACGGTTTCATTCCAGGCTGGGAAAGGGTATGCGCTGCAGAAGGAGAATGGGAAGTTTGTTACTGTGGATGGGAAGGGTGGTGTTCAGATCTCGGGGACGGCGAGTTATTTCCTGGGTTTTAGTGTTACGTACTCCAGTTGATGAGGGGGCTGTTATGCGCCTCAATCGAAAGGTTCTGTAGAGGTCAAACAAGGGGTGAGATGGATGCCATTTTCAGCGTTGTGGATGTTTGAATGTAAATAAATCAGGATCTAATAAAACGCAGTCTCATAATCACCGCAGCCATATATAATTGCTCGTTCCAGACTAAAATAAATCGGTATCCGGGATTATTCATAACAGGCTGAATCAATCCTTTTGCATTTGTTGGTTCGGCGTGTTTGTTCCCGCCTGGCTTACGTACGGCCGAACCTCCTGCACTTGCAACCGAGAAACCCATCGATCCATCTATATCCTGAGAACCTCAGAACCTCGTATTGATGTGATGAAATTTCTGTTTATCGCCTTTCCGAACCATCTTAAGGGCAGTCGACCTCCTCGTTCTGGAAACCCTTTTCAGAAAGTGACGCTTGATTGATTGCGAGACACTCTTACGTCGCTCCACCTCGATCGGGAATCTGATGCATGACGGGAAGTTCGCACTCGCTTGACTCCATCATCGCGACTTCTTCAGAAATAAACTCCTGTCATCTTCCAACTTTGAGGGACTTACTTGACTTCTCAAACCACCCGCCCTCGCCATATCTCATCATCTTCGCCTTGAAGAGTCAAATCAAATTAAATCAAAATGTCTGCATTCAACATCGCCATCATCGGCGCCGGGCCCGCAGGCTGCATGCTCGCACGACTCCTCCTCCAAGCCCAAAGCACATCTCCCTCCTCCAGCACCCCCATCAAAATAACCATCTTCGAAGCCGAGTTCTCACCCAACTTCCGTGCCCAAGGCGGGACCCTCGACCTACACCCTAAGACCGGACTCGCCGCCATGAAAACCGCAGGACTGTACGACGAGTTCCTCAAACACGCGCGCTTCGACGGCTCGGCGATGCGCATCTGCGACAAGAACCTCAGGACGTACTTCAGCCTGTCTGCGTCCTCGGATGGGAACCCTGAGATCGATCGGTTCCAGCTGCGGACGATGTTGTTGACTGGGCTGCCGGAGGGGAGCGTCACGTGGGGGTTTAAGTTGGAGGGAGTTGAGGAGGAGGGAGGGAATTTGATGAAGGTGCGGTTTGAGAATGGGGAGGTGAGAGGAGGGTTTGATCTAGTGGTTGGTGCTGATGGGGGGTGGAGTCGGACGAGGAGGGGGGTGGATGAGGTGCAGAGGCCTGTGTTTTCGGGGATATCGAAATATGCGTTTACTATTCCTGATGTGCTTGAGAGGGCGCCGGAGGTAGCGAGACTTGTGAATCGGGGGTCGTTGTTTACATTTGGTGATGGAAAGTCGGTTTCTGGACAGCAGCTTGGGGACGGGTGTGTTGATGTCGGGTTGTTTGTGCAGTTTGATGAACCGCCGAGGGAACCGTTGGGGAAGGAGGAGGTGGAGGCGATGTTTGGGGATTGGAGTGAGGAGATTAAGGGGATGGTTAGAAAGGCGGAGATGGAGGCTAAGGTGTATAATCTGCATCATTTGCCCGAGGGGTATAGGTGGGAGCATAGGAAGGGGGTTACGCTCCTTGGGGATGCGGCACATCTCATGACTCCTTTCGCTGGGGAGGGTGTGAATTTCGCTTTTGAGGATGCGATGAAGTTGTCGAAAGCGATTATCGAGGGGGTGAAGAATGGAGGCGAGGCAGTCGATGAGGGCATCAAGGATTTTGAGGAGGATATGTTTGAACGAGCTATCCATGCGCAGAGGATGACGAATGGGATGATGGGAGATATGTTCTTCACTAAAGGCGCTCCCAGGACAAGTATGCAGAGTTGGCTGGTGAGGAGAGTTAGTTTTGATATTCGGGAGAACTGGTGGGCTCCTGTGGCTTATCCGTTCTTGTATGCAGTGTTCTACGGTGGTTACTCGGTTCTCAGGCTGTTTTATTAGGTGCTACAGTAGCCAGAGATTCTCAAATGATACCCTGCTTGCGTTTCTTTTGGTTTTCTTTTCTCCAGCTTCGTTTCTGGGAAGTCCAAGACTTGAGTTGATAAGCAAAAGCAATAGTTGCTTTCTGTTTCTAAATCGTTCTGCTCTTGTATAGTACAAATGCTCGCCTAATTATAAGGGAAGAAATCCCAAAGCACACTTTCAAAGAAAACATCAACGCCATCAGCATCGCTGCCCACCCTGTTCTCTGCAAGAAGAATTTGAAAGTAAGAGTTCTTTGACTCTTCTGGACCAGTTCATTGTAGCTCTCTTTCCTCTCCTTTTGTTCCGAATCCCATGATGTGATGTAGAATTGCAACAACTACCCAAGTGGATGGGAATATGTTCTATGAAGTGTAATTCGAAATTGGGTTTCCGGTAGTAACAGTTTGTGCAAATCCCCGGTACTCATAAAGTAAACAAGCAATTTCCAACCATTGCCCGGGCGCGCTCAACGATCATCAGCGGTGGTAACCCCCCGCCTGTTTGCGCTGTTTGCTCGAGGGGTAGATCTTGGCACATCCAGCTGAACTCTTATCATCGCGACTTTAACTTTTCCAACTTCACATACAACAGCCACCCAAGCATCCTCGCTGTCCAATGTCCAACATGGCTACAGACAATGGAGGGACGGTCATTACGATCGATAATTTCACCGCAGAAATGTCTCAGTACTCGACTGGTGCTCCCAATCAGTTGTACGGGTTGGTGGATATGGGAAGGTAAATAAATTCTCTACCTACTGAATGTTCCAACAATAATCTAATGACATTGGCAACTAGTAATGGCATACGATTCTCAATATCTGATTTATCCGTCCCACGACTTCTGCATTGTATATACCGCGAACGAGCACCTATCTCTCTCTACGATGCCCTCCACGAATCAGGACCGACCTCGAGACCCTTCCACTTCTCTCCCACGATCATCAGCCGTGTCGCAGACACTTTAGCTAGGTTCGCAAGCATCTGCGAGAACTACAGCGTATCAAGGGACAAGATCAGTGTATTTGCTACAGAAGCCATGCGGACAGCAGAGAACAGGGACGAGATGCTCGCGGCGATCAAGAAGTCCAGCGGGTTGACGGTTGATATCCTGAGTCCTGGCATGGAGAGTCTTTTCGGGGCTATGGGAGCTAGGAGCGGGTATACTGCTGTTGATGGGCTTTTTATGGATTTGGGAGGCGGGAGTGTGCAGATGACTTATGTGGATTCGGATGTTGAGGATGGGTATGATGTTTTGGCTGCTGGGGCGGCGAGGAGCTTGCCGTTTGGAGCGGCGAAGTTGACTTTGGCGTTGAGTATGGAAGGTAAGAAATATATTTCCAATTGGCGTTGAAATATTTAGGGGAACTCGGAGTTCCTTCCTCGGACGTTTGGAAATATCTCGACAGGGTCCTGGGGGCTGTCTTCCGACATCTAGGGATTTTCTAAATCGTGCTCATGATATTGACATCTGCTGACGAAGTTTTCAAGTTACCGCCCAATCTACGAAGACCGAGTTGCGGACACGGATGAAGGATACATTCGAGGAATTGATTTCCAAGTTCCCAAAGCTGAAACAACAATCAGGAAGCAAAGAAGGAATAACGATATATTTCTGTGGCGGGGGATTTCGTGGTTATGGAAGCATGTATGAGGTGTCCTGAAACTATTTGTTGACAATAACTAATCTCTTGCACAGGCTCATGCATACCGATCCAATTCAGCCATATCCTATCCCAGCAATTGGTGGATACACAGTTCCTGGAAACCGGTTCGTTAAATGGAAGGAAATGCTTCACGTGAACAACTATGAGGAAGGCAAAATATTTGGAATGTCCAAGCGAAGAAGAGAGCAATTCCCTGCTATTGTCTCCGTTGTTCAATCTCTCATCGAAGGTGGGTACTCGAGATTTTGATTTAATTCTAGCTGATCAGAATATAATTTCCCCAAGTTTGGATGTTATAATTGAGAAAGCAATGCTGACTATGATATCTAGCCATCCCAAAAATCAAGCAAGTTATATTCTGTAGTGGAGGAAACAGAGAAGGGGTCCTCTACATGAAGCTTCCACCAGCCATCAGGGAGTCTAATCCTCTCGCACTATTGCCAGGAGCTGCTCTCAACCAAAACCCAAAGGTACTTGATAGTATTGTCCAAACGATGCTGGCTGCAATGCCCGAGGGATTCCCAGCCATAATTTCACCCGAGATTCTACACTTTGTTGCAAGGAATACATGGCAAGCAATGGGCGATCCAGATGGTGCAAACTCGGCCAAAGCATTGCACAATCCGATTACCGGTATGCTGGCCGGTCTTCCTGGAATGACGCATGAAATTCGCGCAGTCATCGCCTTGACGATGTCTGCTCGATGGGGAAACGATTTGGGCCGTGTCGATCGTGGGGTGCATGACAACCTTCGCGCGCTTGTAGGCCATGAGACGGGATGGTGGTGCGATTACATTGGCACGCTCGCAAGTTTCCTGGCTACGATTATGCCTGCATTGCCAACCAGCGAGAAGGAATTAGAGGAAACCGTCAAGATGCAAGCGACAACAAGCAGCGGATTGGGCAAGAAAGGTCATCACGTTGGGATTCGATTAAAGCTGTTCGTTTCTCCAAAAGCTCATCGTGGAACTCTGATCGGCGATTTGGAGGGGATGTTTAAGAAAGTGGGCAAGGGAATGCCGTTGAAATGGAAGGTGGAGGCAGAAGTTGAGGATCTTTAGATTTGCTGTTTGAGATACCCCATTGCTGAATGTATGTATGACCTCGTGCCAGATTCAGCCCAAACGAATAACAGTTTTGTGTTTGAATTCCGAGATTCCGGGGTAACATCTGGTCCTTAAATCCGAGGTACATTCGCAATATCAACCAATAAACATCACGAAATTCACCACCCTAGCACGAAGACCAGGCCCTTGGAATAAGCTGACTGGAAGCTACGCCACATGCCAATATCCGGTACGTCAAACATGATAATACCCAGCATTTCCACAGGTAATTCTCTTCGAGACTTTATCTTGTATCGCCATCAAAATGGCCTCTGAAAAAGGTTCCATCCTCGTCACTGGTCCTAATGGAGGGATTGGTATCGGTTTTGTAACCCAATTTTTGCAAAGCCCATACGCTGTCACTCACTCAGCGATCTACGCAGTTCGTGACCCGGCAAAAGCAACAGATCTGAAAGCTGCACTCAAAAAAGCACCAAAAGGGCACAAATATGTCCTCCTACCCATAGATCTCACTTCTCAGGAAAGCATCCGCGCCTTCGCCGCCGAGGTGAACTCTCGAATTGCCTCAGGAGCTATCTCACACATCTCCGCGCTAATCCTCAACGCCGGCGTACAAGATACTGCGAAAGAGTACTTCACCAACGACGGATTCGAACGTACATTCTTCGTGAACTACCTCGCCAACTTCCTGCTCACGATCTTGGTCCTGCAAAGTATGGATAAAGGACATGGGAGGATCATCTACACGGGTTCGACGGCAACGGATATCTGGTGGTCGGTCAATAGTGCGTTTTTCAGTAGTGAGGAGCAGAAGAAGAGTATTGTGACGAGTCCGGAGAAGATGGGGAAGGGGATTGAGGAGTTTCCGGATGGGGACGTGGGGAACACGGGTCAGAGACGGTATGCGTTGAGTAAGATCTTGATGGAGGCTTGGATGTGAGTTGAATTTTCCTTTCCTTTCCTTCTATTTTCTACGGTATTTTCTTTCTTCTTGAGTAGCTAAGTGGGGTTTTGTGATGGGGAGTCAATGCTGATATAAGAATAGGTATGAACTCCAACGCCGCCTCAACGCCGACCCAGCACTCTCCAATATCTCCGTCCTAGGCCATGATCCAGGTTGGATCGGAGGCACATCACTCATCCGCAACGGCAACACGACCGTCAAGATCGCATTCGCGGTGCTCAAAGTCCTCGCGTTATTCACATGGATGTTTTCCTCCAACCCCATGATCCGGACACCAGGGAAGAACGGTAAATTCCTGCTCGCGGTTTGTTTCGACCGTGAGAAGTTCGGGGAGTTTCCGAAGGCGCTTTATGTTGATGGCGGGGTGTTGTATAAGACTGTACCTGAAGCTTATGATGAGGGGTTGCAGAAGGAGCTCTGGGAGAAGAGTTTGGTGTTTGTTGGTGTGAAGGAGGGGGAGACGGTGTTGAAGGGGTGGAAGTGAGCGGGATGTTGAGGATGCATGGTCGCCAGACTCGCCAAAGAGAAGTAGATGTACGATTCTTACAATCATACTAGTGATGGAGCGCAGAATTGATGCTTTTCACTCATTTGATTGCTTCATCCAAAACAGAATGGGGCCTTTCTGGTATCCCCTTCAGTGGGGGCTTTTTGTTCGGGCTGGTGCCACGTGATAATTCTAACAGCCAATATTAGACTCGCTTTCTACTTTCGATGAGTCAATAGAAATTGCAAGGCAATGATGTCATTCTTCAATTGACATCCAATTCAATTGGTCTCGTCATAATTCCACAATTCCTACACAATGGGTTGCAGTTGCAGTTTTGAGGGCTGTGAAGCATGAGTCATTATGAGCATCCAAGCCACCGGCTCTAAGCGAGAAACCCTGGGGAGCCAAGACTCTGGTGGTGTGACAGCCATTGGAAGCTGTGAAGTACAAGTAGAGTCGATTCATACTGCAATCCAAACAACACATCAAAACAACAAAAATTTCAATTGAACACAAAACACCAGAGCACTCTCCAACTTCGAAGGACTACTTTCAGCCAATCAATCGCCGCTTAGCATGGTGGGAGTCACAACAACAACAGCCACAACAGCAACTACCACGACAAACACAAATATGGAGGCAATTGAGATTGGCTGTCAGACTTGCGGGGAGCATTTCACCAGCAGAGAATCTCAACGGGATCATATGAAAGAAGAGTGGCAGTGGGTTCCTTCCCATCATGAAATTGAACCGAAAGCTAACCATCACAGTGTCTACAATCTGAAGCGGAAGATGACTTCGCTACCTCCAATTCCACGCTCTGTATTCGACGAGCAAATCCTCACTTCCAAGAAAGAGAAGTCGGATTCTGAGTCTCAAGAAGATGAAGATGATGATGAGTTTGAGGAGGAAGACGAGGAATTCACCCCCACCAGATGCCTATTCTGCCCCACATCATCACAGTCAACATCCAACAACCTCTCACACATGTCACTTTCTCACAATTTCATCATACCTGACCTCGAGCATCTACTTGATGTTGAATCTTTCCTCGGTTATCTCTCCACAATTATCAACACTTTCCACGAATGTTTATCTTGTGGTAGCGTCAAGAGCGGTAAATATGCGGTGCAAGATCACATGCGAGGAAAGGGGCATTGCAGGCTAAATTTGGAGGATGATGCACTGGAATTGGGAGATTTCTGGGAGGTGGATGAGAGCGAGGAGGGTGATGGACATATTTCCGAGGAAGATCAAAATGCTGTTCTGGTTGAGGGGGAGCTGAGATTGGCGTCTGGCAAGATTCTGGGCACGCGGACAAAAACCAGAAATCTTCGACCGAAAACCTCTTCTGTGTCGAGATCGGGATCATCATCCCCTCCACAGCAACCTATCGACGGCCAATTCCAGCCAGAGGCCTCTTCATCATCAGGCATATCCACAGTCCGAAGAACGGCGCCCAAGTCAGGGCCGTCGAATGAGCGAAGAATAGTGCCGCGACCAGGGACGTCGACGAGTTTGATTGGTTTGTCGGATGTGCAGCAGAGAGCATTGAGAGCGACGGAGATGAAGATCGAGAAGGTGGAGACGAAGGCGAAGAAGATGTATGAAGCTAAAGTGGATAAGAAAGGAAATAAGCAGAAGACGTTCAGGGTCTTGACTATGGGGAAGAAAGCTGGTGGGTTGGAGAAGAGGAATGGATGAGCGAGAAGATTTTGTCATGTGGTGGCTCGCGATCATTTGCCTGTAGCACTTCAATTTCGAATGAAACCCCTACAAAATAAACATGAAAAGCTTCTGGTGGATTTAAAATCGTAATCGGTATTTGTGATTTCGCAGCAAAGGTCTAATGTTGGGCTGGAACTGTCAAGTGAAGGCGTAGTCTGGGTGGGGTAACATCAAACACCCCATGCGGGAAACACGATGATTATCCTCACCAGTCACTTCAAGCAATTACAGATTGTTTCCTGTTGCTATGTTTAGATCTCTGTAATCTCCTCCTGTATCGCATTCCGGATACACGTCGAAAACAAATTTCTTTGTCTGCCATGCGTCGCTTGCGGTGGTCGGTTTTCTTTGTTGACCTCCAATTGCAAGCGGTCCACATATTTGACGGCACTGCCAAACCTTTCCTTTAAAACAGCATTTTCGACTTTGGGAATTCGGAGGCTAGACTATCGCTGCGCATTTCATTTCAGACAGCAGAAATGGGATCCATGAAACTGGTTCTGGGGGTGGCGATGATTTCGCGCTGCTTCGCAGCAACAGGACCCAACCCCACCAGCGACGTGCCCCTGATAAAATCCAACTCTTTGGGCCGCGCCCTCAGTGATTCTCTTGTAATTATACCCGTCACTTCCGACACGGGCGTATTGACAGAAGCGGCATCCCTTGAGTCGACAACCCACTCTAGCAAAGGCTCAATTTACAATCTTGACAATGTCCGCGAGGTCACAGTTGTCATTATCCGCACGGTTGATATGACTATACTGCCAGATTGGCAGCTGCCTACGATACCGGCTGCGATGACGATGGAGACGGAGATTGCAACAGAGGAGGAGTTATCTGGCTGTCCTGATGGGAAGGCTTGTGCATCTGTCGTTGGATTGAGGAGAGAATTCAATGGAACCTCTTCTTCTGCCGGGCAAATGTTATTTGCTAGTAGGCTGACTGTGTTGTGAATCATGGCTGTTTGGTTGGGTTGAAGTTTGGAGAGGAATGAGTAGGCATCCTACCTGAAAAGATCAAAAAGAAAGGAAATGAGAGAATGGTCTATTTGCAGAATATGGTCATCATACAAGCAGATCATGGAATCCAATGTTTATTTTCTCTACGCATACTAAACCGCACCCCCCAGTTTCCCAATGCCGTCCCCCCTCCCCAAATTTGGCTCAGTCTTCATTCGCCGTGGTGCCTATTTAGATCTATTCCTCGATCGCTTTCGTCCAGATGGATGGAAACTTATTTTCGGGAACTTGATTACGAACCTCGGAATTCCGTCTATGAATTCTTCTAGCAGAGAGTTTCCGTGCCTCGATGGGGGAAAGGGTGTGGACTTCCTCTGGCGCTGGTAGGTTCTTGACAACTCGGACTGATGTCTCGAATGTTGTTCCTGGTGTCGTTCTTGATGGCGTTCCTGAGTTCCGGATAATTGTACGGCATGTCCAGGATGTCGATTGTTCGTCCGTGAAGCTTCTCCCACAGCTTGAAGTCCAGTTTCAGGGCCTGGAGATGAGATTTTGTTCTCTTTCGGATTTCCTTCTTTAGTTCGCCGAACTTGCGGCAGGTGGGTGGCGGATCCCCATGGTTTCGTTCCTCTCATTTGCAGATAATCGTAACGTGCAACTATGTAAGTGTACCTTCTGCCTCTCGCACTCGCCATGCCCACTTTCGTAACTTCGGGACATATGATCTGCATGTCGAAGTTAGTTCCTGGTGTGGAGGAAAACGTATCCCGGATAGATGACTTGGGGAAATATCTGACACGCGAAAAGCTGCAAGACTGGAACGAGACTCTCTCTTCTTACTTGTGTGTAATGTCCAATCATCTGATTCCTTTTCTTCTTAGACTTCTCTCCAACATCCTCGCCTGAATAATAGTCTTTCTCGGCGATCCATTCTCGAACTGCTGAAGAGTACCTGAACGCGAGATCGTCGGTCTCGTAAAGGTTCTCTCCCATGAGTTTTTGATTCTCATGATCAAATTTGTTCATCCGTGCCATTTGTCGTGCCCATTTTTCAGCTTCTGCCGATAGGGTGTTGCTCCATACCAGGTCAGAACGGGGTGGTCCGGGTGCTTCTCGACGAGCTGGATTCAAAACATCAGTATTCTTCATTTCGGCGGGAGACAGGAGATTGAAACCTTCGTTGTGCAAGTCGAGAACTCTCTGCTTCTCTCTTTCTGATACTGACATGTTAATATCTGATTTTTCTAACAGTCGTCAAGTAAGGTGAATGTTTGCGGTTACCTTCTGCTGGTTTTGGAGGAGAGACTTGGGGTGATACCTTTTACTTCGCATACGTGCTCTTCGTGGCACTATGATCACGAAAGTCCATGAACTGCTGATTCACGCGGGCTTGCAATGTACTTTGTTCGTTTTAGTCTTGTTTCTGGGAATCAAAAACTGCGACAATACCAAATTATTACGAAGTGTCTTATTCTGGGGAAATAAACTGCCAGGCAGCCGAATGCTCCGAGTATCTCGGCCATATTATTAACATAACTCTATGGAAACCATTTACTGTAGATATATTCGCTTGGAAACCTCAAATATTGTTTACCTTCTGGACAATGCCTTCAATCATTATCTCGACTTCTTTCGGTGTGGTATTTTCAGAGTCATCTTTGGGATATCTTCAAGAATAGAATCGACAAGAGATGGTTTGGCCTTGTTCTCCTTCTTTGGATGAGAGGATGAACGCTGTTCGTTTGTTCGAGATGATGTTCGAGATGACTCTGGAGCATGTTTGGAATTTCTTTCTCCATCTCGTGGTGCTTATTTTGATGGAGGATTTTGATCTCGGGATAATTCTGGAGCTGATGCTGATGCGGGATCTTCTGGCTTGATGTGAGGGGTTCGAGGTAGATGTGTTGCACCTCCCCATGGTAAACCACCTATTCTCTGCGGAGAGTCATATCTCGCCACTATGTACAGCCAGTCTCCAACTAAGATTTTCGCCATTCCAACCTTTGTTACCTTTGGCCAGATGATCTGTGGGTTTGTGTCAGCACTGTTGAATCTACATTCCTATCGTCAAGGCCAAAAAAATAGAAGGAAAGTCCACTCTTACCTGAGTGTAGTGTCCGATCTTCTTTTTTCCTTTTCCCGATCCCGTTCGCAGTAACTGGCTCTCCCTCATAGTCCAACTTCTCGATAATTCATCCCCGACATGCAGTTGACAAACTCATTCTTCCGCCGCTTCCTGCAAACAGATTCTCTCCCGTGGTGACTGTCTTCTGTCTAAGCTTCGGGTCGTGCTTCAAGTCTCCGGGATTCCAAGTCTGCTGGATCATTTTCTTGCCCCATTCTTCAGCTGATAATGCGAGTGTGTTAGACCAGATGAGGTCTGGGCGAGAACCTCCTGGCGCTTCGCGGCGGGCTGTGGAATTCACGGGTTAGACACTTCTGTCCACGGGGTGATATGTTAACTCTAGCCTTCATTATGAAGATCGACTGATTTCTGCTTTTCTTCTGCCGAGATAGACATGTCGTAAGTATGAGAGCTCAAAAGCTATTGGAATTTTTCTGAATTTTTTCTTAGAGCCTGTCTGATATATGCGTTAACGTATTGAATGAAGTCATATGGGCCTAGAGATGGTTGTGAATCAACTGAAGTGAGTCAAATCATCGTCGACACAATTGAAGTATTGAGTTTCATTTACCATTCTACTAATATGAGCCTATGTCATCCTGAAATGACTCAATGTGAATGCAAGCAGTGAATGCAAGCAGTGAATGTTGTCTGATCTCGTCCTCGATGTTTGTGTATAACATGTCTTAGTTTAGCGGAGTACGACGCAAGCTAGGTGGCTTGAGCTATGTCACCCCCGCTGACTTAGAACCAAAGCCCAAGATAATACTGACTTGCGCATCAATATCGTCCGGGGCCTTTGGAAAATTTCACTTTGGCTTGCGGGGGTACGGCTTTTCCGTATCCGTTGGTACAGCTGTGCTTTGGCGGGGTTCGGTAGCAGCACTTGGACCCTTGAACTTCCTTCCCCGGCGGTTCTGGCCGTCCCGTCCCATCCCTCCCACTGCAGAGATCTCATGCGCCATTGGCAGCGGCGAGTCTGGAGTTAGCCTTGAAATGGGCCTACTTCGCGCCGTGGCTGGTCTTGACGAATGGGATGGAAAGGTAAGGCGATAACGCCTGCTGCCTAAGCTGCTTCAAGTGTCTCGACGGAACTTGAGAGAAGTCCTTCCCGCGCTGAACGTGTTTTTTCCCTTCTCGTTATGTATCTTATCTTGTTCAGAAGTCAAATTCCTCATACCACACATCATCTGGCGAAGGCCGCTATTTTGCTACTTGCGCCCGCCTACTGTCTCCTTCTCGCTGATCGCATCGGAGCCGATCCTGAGCAGATCGTGCTGGAGAAGTTCGAAATCACACGCAAGAAGTATCCTATTGACAAAGCTCGAGGAAGTAGCAACAAGTATGATGAAGTTGGCACGCCTTGAATTCTCCCAAACAGCCGTTACAACGTGGAAGTCCCTTGACGAGAAACATGGCAATTGGCCTGTCGTGTATGTACTGGACGACGGCAATAGCGCCACACACGCCAATTCGAATACGCTGAGGGACATTTACGTTGGGGAGACGCTCAATGCTGCAAGTCGAATGCATCAGCATCTCAAAACGCCTGCGAAACAGCACCTCAAGAACATTCGTGTCATCATCGATGAGAGATTCAACAAGTCGGTCTGCCTCGACTTGGAGTCGTACCTCATCAAAATGTTGGCCGGCGACGGTGCGAATCGGGTGCTCAACCGAAATAACGGCATCACGGAAACGCAGTACTATCAATGTGAGATGTACCGCGAGGGTTTTCGCAATATCTTCGAACAACTCAAGGCGGAGGGCATCTTCACACGAAGTATCCCCGAAATCGAAAACAGCGACCTTTTCAAGTTGTCGCCATTCAAAGCGCTGACGGAAGATCAAGCCAATTCGGTAGAGGAAATCGTCAATGGGCTCCTTCTTGATATCGAGAGAGGCAGCAAAAGCACGCTCGTCATCCAAGGCGATCCAGGCACCGGCAAGACGGTCATGGCCATATATATGATCAAACTACTTATTGACATAAAGACATTTACTTCACTAGAAGATCTGGATAGCGACTTGCGGTTCTCTAATTTCTTTACCGAAAGGAACCAACGACTACTTCACGATCTCCGCGTTGGCCTAGTGGTGCCCCAACAATCGTTGCGAAAGTCCATCAAGATGGTCTTCAAGAAAACGCCTGGGCTTGAACCCTCAATGGTCATGAACCCCTTCGAAGCTGGAGAAGCAGAAGGAATTTTCGACATCCTGTTGGTCGATGAAACCCACCGGCTTAATCAACGTGCCAATCAAGCAGGGGCAATTCTTAACACCAAGTTCGCAACCATCACGAGCGAGCTCTTTGGCAGCGACGATAAAAGCAAGACCCAACTTGATTGGATGCGGGCGAAGAGTCAACATCAAATATTCCTCCTAGACGCAGCGCAGAGTGTTCGACCAGCTGATCTGCCCACAGAGCTGTTATCGGGTCTGGTCGCCGACACTCGTGCATCGGGACGGCATTTTCAACTTCGGACTCAGATGCGTGTCAAAGCAGGATCCGATTTTGTATCCTACGTTCGTTGGATTCTCGATCCTCATCCCCTCTCGTATCCAAGAGTGAGACAGGATTTTGGAGAATATGATTTTCGCTCGTTCGACAGCGTTGCACACATGCGAGACCAAATCTTCCAACGTAACGCTGAAGTAGGCCTTTCACGGATGGTCGCTGGTTTTGCATGGCCGTGGAAGAGCAAAAAGGACAAGAGCGAGTTCGACATAGAAATTGGCCAGACGCAGCTCCGCTGGAACAGCGTTACCGCTGACTGGATTGCTTCTAGCAAAGCACTCGAGGAAGTAGGGTCAATCCATACGGTCCAAGGTTACGATCTGAACTATGTTGGTGTTATTATTGGTCTTGATTTGCGATTCGACCTTGAGCGGAGGCGTCTTTTCATTGATCGCAACTCGTACTTTGACAAGAAGGGCAAGGAGAACAACCCAGTTCTTGGCAAGGAGTATTCGGATGATGACTTGCTGCGATTCATCACACAGATCTATGCGGTGCTCATGACGCGTGGTATCCGTGGAACGTATATTTATGCATGTGATCCCGGGTTGAGAGAGTATCTCAAAATTTTCATCCCGACGCGGTCCTAATATTGTAGCACATAAGTGATCAGCAGCGTAAGTAGGACTAAGGTAGTCTTAATTTTGGCAAGATTGGTCTTTTATGCTGCAGCCTTCATAGCTTTTGGAAATTCTACACAAGAACAGCAGTTTGCACAGTTTAGACAGGATATGCTCACTTGTGTGTAGTGCCCATAAACATTCCCGTACCCATCCGCCCCCGTAGCAGAAAGTGGCCCGATATTGTAGTATCGCTTCTTATTCAGCCACTCTCTAGTAGACTCGACTGGCCTTAGATATCCACCAGTTTGTTGAGCCAAGTTCTCTCCATTCCTCAGTTTTGGAAGTGCCGGATCATGAATAAGTCCTCTGTTGTGAGCAGTTTTTGAGCGTACTGCTCGGCAGTGATCTCAAGGGATTTAGACCAGACAAGATCTGGACGTAGTCCTGGTGCAACACGGTGAGCTATGGAATGTTTAGGGCTTATTTTGGTGGTGTCGGGGTGGTGATGTATTTACCTTCGTTGCGCAGGTCCAGCGCTTCTTGTGCTCTCTTGATATTGTGTGTGCTGTTTGACAAATATTTGGGAGAGAATACTAGTTTCTTAAAGTGTTTAGAAAGTCCACGAAATAAATACCGGCCTGGAATTCATTTTTCACGGTGTCAGAAGATTTTGCAGCCATCTATTTGACTGCAAAATCCTGGGCAACGGTAATGGAACGGTTTGAAGGTCGAGAGTTGTTGCAGTACCACTCACCAGGATTTTCGGTCTTTCACGGACGGAACAGAGTTTTCACTTGCTTATTTCCCTGGGTACAGAATTGAAAGCTGTGAAGGCTTAAGGGACGATTTAAGCACAGGGGGGACGAGTCACGCTGTTGAATATTCACTCGATACATTTGACTGAATTGCAAATGGCAGAGGGGATTTACATTTGACTTTTCCCGAAACATTAGATTACATGATGCTCTTTACCACCCTTCGTTATCCACCCATTACATTACTCATCACTTTTGCAGATATGTCTCGTTCCTTTTACCTAGACAACGATTGGTGTGGTCAGGGTATAGGTCACAGCGCTTCCGGTCAACGAGGTCCACTTTGTCAATGGATCAGTGCCGAGTTGCTCATTTGTAACTCCGCTTGCAGATGTGGTCGCAGGACCTGGGAATTGGACTGGGATCTTGACGGAGCAAGAGTTGTTCGATGCTCCAACTGTGACGCCAGTGATGCGAGTATTGTCGGTGGAGTAAATGTAGGTGAGTCGAGGTACACATTTACTGGAGTTTCAGGTCAGCATGAGGCATTCTGATTGAGTGGGGGTCACTTACTCCCGTGCCATACGGTCAAGGAAAGCTTGTCCTATGTCATCATGTTTCTTTGTGATTATGGGCCAGGTTGTTCTGGTTACGGTCAGCAGCTGTGGTGATGAGTGCTAGTGAAAGCTTGAACATAAACTTACAGTCGCATCATCTCTTGGAGCACAACCTCGACGAAGATCTGATAGAGGGATAGTTGACCCGAGACGGATCCTACGGTGAAGCTTCCGGTGTCGCCCTGTCTGAGGTTTGCTTGATGGAACATCATTCTGCGTATAGTTTGTCAGTCAAAATTCTGAATTTGACACGAAAGACGAAGGCAGATCATCAAGATAATATCAAGATGAGAATGAAAATATGGTCATAGATCAGCTGAAGGACAGAGAAACTCACGGATCCTGACGTAGGCCGAGCAGGTGGTGCGTATAAGTAGCTCGGGAGTAATCGAGCAGAGAATTGAAGTCACCAGATCCTCCAGACGTGTTGATCCATTCGGCTAGTGTGCAGTCCGCAGAATGACAGTTGTAGTAAATGGGGGTGGCTAGAGACGTCAATTAATCAGCATTACATTTCCCATTGGAAGACCCAGTGGAACAGGCGGAGAGAACTTACACCACCGCGGGATAATAGTCAGACCAGCCCATCCATTTGCAGCAACAGTGGTGATGAGGGGCCAATGTGGGTTCTCCTGTGACGCTATCAGTGAGCGTCTGGTTTTGAATTTGTGGTCAAATGCACTAAAATGAAATGGGAGGGTCAACGTACAGTGCTGAGAAGGGGTGGTCTTGTGTTGTCACCAACAACTCTGGTGATCCCGTTGGCGATCCACTCCTTGATCACGTCGCCGTTGTGGAGTCCCGTGATCGCTGGAGGAATAAGTCCTTTCGGACTGAACTTTCCAGCAGTGATGCCAACTTGTGCGAGCCAAGCCTGTTAAATGAATTAGCACACTCCATACTCAGAAATCAAACCAGTCTGTATGGAAATCTAGAAAGATGCCTACCTGGTTGAACCTGATCTCCTTTCTCGCATCCGAGGTTGTGGCGTTGTTTAGGGCCTCGTGTTGAAATGTGTGCGAAAGATGCATGAACTTGTCACGGTTGGCGGTGACCTGGAACCAGTTCCCAATAGGGTCCAGTTTTGTGCAGGCAAGACTCCATCCATAAGTCGCTGGAGTGCTGGGCCAGAGGTTGGTACCGCTGCCAATTGGTTTCACGAACTCAAGAGGGGTGCTGGGTGGGTAGTCAATTAGATTGATGGAACTGTCTGGAATGCAAATTCCGGAAGTGTCAGCAGCGACAGCGGCTTCGATGTTACCGTTTCCGTTGTGAGCAAGTTCAATTGTGAATGAAGAGCCCGCTGGGAGACGAGTGTTCAAATCTGCTTGCCAGGTGGCGTGGGCATCGAGATCACTTGTTCGAATGCGGAATATCGACGTGGACTGATAAATCTCTGTTGTCAAGTGAACGTCGTCGACTTGAGCACCAAAGAGGACTCGACGTTGGCCGAGAACTTTAAATGTCAATAAGCATCGCCCTCAAATCAAGGAAAGAAATTGCATTGCGACTTACATAGTCCACGAGTCATCCAGTGAATGTGAGCATGTTGAAGGAAGTTGGATGTCACCGACCAATCAGTACCCCAACTAGTGAACCATACCATCTGCTGGCGGTCTCCAAAGTTGTTGATAACAGCTGCCGTGGATGGATTGCTGAATGGTCCTCCAGCTGCGAACTGAGCGATTTCCTTAGCGAGGGTGGAGTTGGTGATTGTTGCGGGATAATGCCACTGGGACTTTGTTGTCATGCCAGCTCCGCTGTGTCATAATTAGTTCGATTCGTGGACAGAAGTTTGGGGTACGTACACGTTCAAATTTGCAGTTGGAAAGTCACTGGTGTCAGTGAAACTGACAAGCTGCTCAACCCCAGAGTCACAGCAGCCCTGTTCGTTGATTGTGGTGGTAACACCTGCATTTCACTGGTAAGTGATGGCTACTTACAGCTGAATAATGGGAGTATATACCAAAGTCTGGGCCTGGATAAACATCCAGCCTTGCCATCCGAACCCCAAAGGAAGTCTGATAGGTGTACAATGTCTGCCATTGTGTGGCAGTGATTCCACTAGCCCAGCCTGTAGAGTACTCATAGGCAACCTCGCTCATGACAATGATACCGCCATAGTTACCAACAGTTGCTGAGTTGAGGGTGGGAAGTGTGATCCCCCCTGACGGAACAAGAATAAGCTGGAATGGAATGCCATAGGCTTTCAAACCTGATGTCCCAGAGGTTGCTTCAGCTGCGTTTCGGGCAAACACAAGGATTGTGCTCGACACCGTCTTGGCCGAAGCAAGTGATATCAGCGTAGCCAATAGTGAGCATGCTATCAGGAGAGGCCTGAATGCCCCGAGAATGAGTTGCATCTTGAATTCCGAAAATTCTTGTTGGAAACCTGCAAACAAAGGTGCATGAGAAGACTGACTTTCGACCGAAACGAGAGTACATGAGAATGTAATCAAGGCACTGCCGGATAAATTCTACAAATGTATGGCACTTTATACAGACTCTCCTATCAGAGAGAAACTGAGACTTCGTCAATGGAAGGATACCTTCATCCCAGCTGAAAACTAGCTGTCCAGAACTCGTGTAGTTCAGGGTGCGGCACGAAAGCCATCACAGAACCCAGGCCTCTTGCCAAGCAAATAGTTTCGTCGTAAGAGGTGCAGCCAGCCTGCCAGGTCGACACGCAATGAGCCCTCCAAGAAGCAATAGTTGTCAGCCTTATGTGTGCTTTCATGCTGGTAAGCCACATCCATGGAGAAGCCCCAAGGTCGGCGAGTGCAGAAAACCCACCAAACAACTCGAGCCACGCACGCCAATCGAAGTTGTGCTTCTAGGCCACAAGCCTGTCAAGATGCAGGCGGAGAAATCTGCAAATCGAGAAACAAGGCGTTTTCTACACCACTCCTGGTCTGATTTGAGGCATTCACCTGGGGTACACAAGTCCGACCAATCGTCCAAGAAATCTTGGCTGCATGCAGCTACAAGCGGCTAAGTAGGTTGGCGCTGATTAATGTTTACTTTCCCCTGCATGGCGAGGGGGGAGGCTCGCTTGTTGTTCGGTCCCGAAGATCCATGCACACTTGGCACATGCATTCGTGGACTCGTGCATTGGTGCAATCCGCATGAGGCTTTTCGGCCGTGGCGGCAGGGGCTTGTCACATCCCAACAACTTATTTCGCGGGATGAGATGAGTGGAGAACTTCCCCGGCTATTTCGGGAGCTCTAAACAAAGGGACCCTTTATTTCCGAGCTTAATAAATTAAGCACGATCGAGATGCGATGCTCCTATCTTTAATCCTACCTCCGTACTTACAGCAGATTTTGTGACGTTTTTTTTTTTCTTAATATTTTTTTCCAGTGCAAGATAAGCAAGAGAAAAAGACAAATAGAATGATGAGCGTTGATGATAAGTGATACACAAAGAGTAATCCACTGATGTGCGATTATGGTGGTCCAGCAGGCTCAGAGTATCGGAGACATTCCCGAAAGCCAGACAAAACTGTAAACTACCACTGGCCTGAGTCATGTCTCTTCTGCAGCCACAAACTCGGTCCAGCTGCGGGCAAAGCTCTCATAGAAGTTTTCTACCATGTCGGTAACGAACAAGTACGCTCCCCTTTGGCACAACTGCCGCGCAATTGTTGCAATTTCTCTATTCGGCAACGCCGAGATCATGTGCCCAGCTCTCGCCCAGTCGCATGGATATTCTTTGAGCCGCTGTTGCACTTTATCCCCTCCGTACCGATCATACGGTTCCTCGCAAGTAATCACGACATCTGGGCCCGCGGGAAGAGGCGGTATCAACCCAGTGTCTGGCGGAGTGCCTGGATTGTAAATCACCTGTTAGCAAAACATTAGCTTGGTGAGGCACGAACAAATGTCTTGAACAAACGACTTCAGACGAATATGCCAAGTGAAAAATTTGACGCTCACCAATCGATCACCAAAGATCCCGCTCGTGGCTTTGATGTGCTGTTTTACGGCTTGAAGATACTCGGCTCGCTCTGATGAATAGAGATTTGGCGTCTCGTCCAAGAAGATGCCTTCAATACCAAGGCCTGTAGTTGTGTTTCCCGCGGCCCAGCCAGCTTAGAGATTGATGTCTCTTCGGACATCGTCCAATGGCCGTCTACAGTATTCAATGAGAACATAACCCACAGTCGTCACATTGACGTGGGCGTTCAGCTTTGGGAGCTCCCGCATGTAATCATGACTTGGCAGGAACGTGTCTCCAGGACCTGAGTCTGGATTCACCACGATCAAAAAGTGGAGGCTGGGATGAGCTGAGATTCTGCATGCAGAATTAAACTGGTTAGAGCCATCTGGTTTGTGTGTGCTGATAACTTATGGCTTCGACTCACAATTTATGCAAAGGCTCCCACGTCCGGTCCGAAATCGGGTAGATATAGAGTGGGAGGATGACTTTGGTTCCCTGCCTCTTGGCCAGTGGGGCTGGAGATTTTCCCATTCTGTCGGGATGTTGGTTGTCCAGTCTCGATCTAGCTCCGAGGGGATTTGTCATATTTATACTTGAGAAGAAGAGTTTTATTATGAATTATGCTCATAATAGGAAATTATAGCTTCGAAACAATACATAATCCATACACTAATACTGTTTGATTTATATATGTCGTAGATTTCCCCCAAACAAGTACTTTTTTTTATCTTTAATTTTGAAGATTGTTTTCAGCTGGTATATAAGAAATATGGTATCAAAATTTCCCTTTTAAACTTCTAAACTCTTTATTAATTGGAAACTAAAATATATAAGAAATTTTGAACTTGATATCAAAGAATTTTTTCAATAAAAAGATAGATGTTAATTTGAACATATTAGAATAATACTATTTTTATTATATATAGATATTATTTAAAAAATTTATCAAACTGTTTCAGCTTTGTCACATTTACTTCGTTTCTTAAAAGCACGATCATGATACTGCTAGAGCTACAGTAGTGCAAGGAGTTAATAAAGTTGCAGTGGTGAGCTACAACGCAGGGTTAAAACAAATATAGAACTCCCATACAGATTTGTGGACGCTGAAGTAGATACCCAAGAGATCCTACTCGGCGAGGTAGCTTCTTCAATCATTGCCTGAGCCGAAAAACGTGTTTATCCTTTCTCATTCCATCACACCGATTCGTCATGCGTGTAAGGCCTTTACAGCGTTACACCGGCGGTACTTTTGGATATTCATATCGAGTGTGTTGCTTCACTTACCGCTGATCCTGGACGCCCCCATCCAATAGCTGGAAGCCCAGCCGCTTGGCCAGTTTTCAGAATCAGGACATCCAACAAGCAAGCACGTAATAATTGAGAGTGTTAGCATTCATGATCTAACACGTGCATCGCTCAAATGATATTATAGCAGTGGACTATTGCTCTACTATCAAATACCTTTCTCCACATCTCCCCGTCGATCATCCAGCCTGCAATGTACTCTCCAGCAACCAGCTCTCCGGGATCCTCCCCTCGTGACTCGGTTCCATCCACCCCTGGGACTGAGTTGGGGACGTTATTTGATGACGAGTCTCTTCAAACACTTGATCATGAATACATTCTTGTGACGGGTGGTTTGGGTTTCATCGGTAGTCATACATCATTAGAACTCCTCAAAGCTGGGTACAATATCATCATCGTCGACGACTTAAGCAACAGCTTCGACGATGTTTTCAGCAAGATCCTCACACTGGCAAACCGACACTTCGACAATCATGGAGGTCGATGTCCAAAAGCGGAGTTGCACAATGCAAATTATAGAGATGAGTCTTCCATGAGAGCATTGTTTGACTCGCATTGCAACTCAAGTGTGTTGGGCAAAGGAGGAAGATCCAGCATCACTGGAGTCATCCATTTCGCGGCTTTCAAAGCCGTAGAGGGGAGCATCAGAGAGCCACTGAAATACTATCAGAACAACGTCAACGGGCTAGTCGACCTTCTGGCGCTTTTGGAAGAGTACGAAATCAAATCATTCATCTTCTCTTCTTCGGCTGTGGTTTACGGCACTTTGGCTGAAAGCACTGGGAATTTACGGGAAGAGCACGTTGTACACCAGGAGGAGACATATGAGGAATCAGATGGCAGCTTCAGGCATACTCAGCCAGGGTCTACCGGTATCACGAATCCATACGGTCGAACAAAGTTTTTCGGCGAGGCGATTCTCTCAGATCTCGCAATATCTGATCCGTCCTGGAGCATCGCTGGACTCCGTTACTTCAATCCAATTGGCTGTGACCCTTCAGGCCTACTGGGAGAAGATCCGAAGGGCATTCCATCAAATTTGTTGCCGGTGGTGGTGAAGGTTCTTACCGGCCAATACGATGGGCTGTCAGTGTTTGGAGGAGACTGGGAAACGCCAGATGGAACTGCAATTCGGGATTTCATTCATGTGACCGACCTAGCACGAGGGCACATAGCAGCATTGGCTGCGATTCGAGCTCGAAGGATATGTGGAGAGTATCGCACTTTCAATCTAGGAACTGGAGCCGGTTACTCCGTCCTCGATGTGGTGGCCGCGATGGAAGCTGCCTCACAGCGTGAGGTTCCAAGAACGGTAGTTGCCAAGAGGGATGGGGATGTGAAGTCCTCTGTGGCATCAGCAGACCGTGCCAGAAATGAATTGGGGTGGCAGGCAGAGCATTCATTAGCAGAAGCTTGCCGCGATGTGTGGAACTTTCTTGAAGTCAATGGGGGAGCTAGTCCAAGCTGTGGACGCCACACACAGGAAAATGGGAAATGAGCACGCTTTGGAGAACCGGCAGTTTCTTCAGGATAAAAAGTAATCGTAGTCCTTATTGTAATCTCCAGTATAGTCTGCCTCTTACGCATATATGCTACAATAAATTTTTTTCTTTCACGATGCAATTCTTGATCGTGTTTACACTTTGGAAAACGCTTATGGTTAAGCGAGACGCTAACGATCGTGGCTGTTTATCATGAACATGACTCAGGATATCCATTATTAGCAGCCTGTGAGTTTTGCGAATGCGAGATTTAGTGGAAGAGAAGCACTGACGTGTTGTTGCGAGAGTTTGAGAGTGTAGGAATTGTGGTGTTTGGTCCTGACCCCCCAGTGAGAGTGTGGTTTGGCCGTAAGGCGCCTTGCACGGAAATCTCCTGGCGACTAATTCAGGGGCTGAGCGCTGCACATGTATGCCAAGAATGGCGACACGAGCAAACCTTAAAACTTCGAGAAATAAATGAGACCCCAAGACGTGTGCGAAAATTAGAGGCCGGGAATTGTCTTAAAATCAGGAAGAAAAAATGTTCCTGACGCACATTGAAACAGATATTCAACACGGGACAGATCCTGATCGTTGATGGGGCTACTTTATTTACATCCGTGTATTGATTACTATCCACAGGTCATCAACAATGACTTTGCTGAATCTTTCGGACATAGAATGTGCTCTAAGGTGAATAGTAAAGTCCACTCCGCGTACATTTAAACTTTAGCATCCTGGCACATGCAAATATATTATTAAAAAAGACTCCGGCAAAAATGCTTGTATTCAAAGTGTTTTCATTTTCCCCGTGGAATTACAACTCAAATGCTATTGGTCAAAGTGAAATACTCACGCGAAATGGCTCGGAGAAGTCCGTTCATATCAATACACGGGTGGCCTTCAACTTACAACAAAGCATTGCCTATTGTGTACCGTGCCGAGATCTTGGTAACAGGGGGGGCCACATGTGGCTGACCCCTGCAGGGGGAAAAAAACTTCAACGACAAGACCTCATCAAATGAAGCTCACGGTGCCAATATGCACATATTTTGCGTAACCACACTATACCTAGGCTTAACTACATGGGACGGAAACCAACCAGGAACGGAAGCCGAGCAAATATTCCAAGAAAAATACAAACTTTTGTCGTTGACTGCGTGGCGGTGCATGATCACTGACTGCATGAGGCATTCTTGGCACATGTGACGAGGATCTGATAGCAAGGCCAAGCACCAATGGTACTGGCGGGCTCGGTACTATGGATGCAAGATAAAGCAAGTTTTGTCTCGGTGAGATTTGGGGGCAGGCCGACTACGGGTAGTACGGAGAGACCTTTGCGGAATAAGGTGTGGAAGTTCGGCTGGCAAGCCGAAATGGCTCGTTGTCGCTCTCGCTCCAACCTCAACTGTACCCTACCGATCGAGATGCCCAGTCGCTTACTCTACAGTCAGCCAGTTATCAGTACAAAAGTTAAATTAAGTACTCGTCATGACTTCAAGCGCTGACAACAAACGGGTGAGCGTCTGCATTAGGTTTGTGGCCGCCCTGATCTGTGGGCCCAAGCTTGTGTGGTTGAGCCTCTGAATGGTGGAAACCCCTGGACCCCTGAATATGCAACCATATCTCTCCCCACTCTACGACCACCACCACTGCCACCACCTTACCGGAGGAATTCATTGGGCGGGGGCGGGGAAGACAAAGCTCCTCCGAAGCCTTCTGGGCTGAAAATCACACCATGGGGGCAGCCCTCCGACTCCCGGCCAGCGCTTTGGGAGGAGCGGTACGTACTCTTTTGCTTGGCGTGCATGTTGCATGGTGGCATCCCGTTTTCTGCTTCCCATCTAGTATGGGATGAGTATACTCGCATACTCCCCTAAATAAAATTGGCTTTACACTCTTGCTCGATCTCGCTACAGTGGCTGGCGGCGTTCAAGCACGCCAATGCAAAATCCAGGTTAGTGCGCATACGCATTTGGGGGCAGGAATGCAAGATTTGAGGCATGCTTGTGGTAAGGATGTTGGGATTGAAACGAGGATGTCAGAAGCCAAGGCAGTTGTGTTGTTGCCACACTTCGCTAAGATAACCACCCATGAAGATTCCAGCCCCCCCGTGTCAAAATAACTGGTCAAGTATCACTCCCCCTGTCGATCCTCGTCGTCTCGCCGGCCACGTCAAGTCGGGACAACATCCGCAAAGTTGGCCCAACCAGTCCCAAAACTCTCGTAGAAGTCTTCAGCGTTGTCTGTAACAAACAAGTATTCGGCGTGCTTGCTTATCTGCTGAACGAATTTCTTCATATTGCCCTTGCTTGTAGATGGAACGGAATTGATCATGTAGCTGTACTGTGAGCGATCACCAGGTAGAGATGAGAGGCTATCAACCAGGCTGGTGTAGACTGAGAGGGATTGCTCGAAGACGACGGTGATGTTTGTGTTGCTATCGTTGTACCGTGCATCGGGGATAACACCGGGGTTGTGAATAATCTGGGGCGGCCTGTCAGCCGGAATTTCCGAATCGGGGCCTTGGAAAGTAAAAAATAGATTGACTTCGACTCACAATTTTATCGCCCTGCAGGCCAATGGCATCCCTGACCGCCTGATTTACGATGTGCATGTACTCCACCGACTCTGGGACGTATTGGTGAGGGGCCTCGTCGAAAAAAATGCCGTGCATAGCAAGGGCGCTCGAGTTCGCAGCCCACCCAGCGTAGGTAGATACCTCAGCAACCACAGTGCTAATGTTCCTGTTGGCATAGTTGGTTCGAACATACCCAACTGTCTGCACGTTCCTGTACCCGTTCAGCCTCTCAAGCGCTGTCGTGTACTGATCGTTCGGATATGGGTCTGAACCAGGGCCGCTACTTGGGTTCACAACCACAATGAACTTCAATCGAGGCCGACTCTCGATCCTGGATAATCAAAGAATTAGCATCTCAGAAAACTGCCACGAACAAAATACCGCAGAACACAACATTTTGGTACTTACGCGCTGAATAGTGGCGTCCATGTAGTATTGGTTTCTGGGTAAATGTACAAAGGTAGTAGGATGGAAGATTCGTTGGCATCTGTCCCCTTTTTGGGGAGTATGACAGCTAATGGAACAACAACGGCGATGACGACAGCAATTATGACAACGGTGAGAAGACTAATGCACAAATGCCGTTTGCGGGAAGACTTTGGGATGAGGGCCATTGCTGAAAATGAACTTCGAGGAGGATGCCAGACTGTTTGTGCTGAAACCGAAGTAAAAATCAAAGAGACAGCAGAATAAACAACTCTAACTACTCCAGAAAGCTATGACTTGGGTATCCCAACCCCGAGGATAAGCTTCCAATGTCAGAGGTGATTTCGAGTGGAGTAGCTAAAATAAGAATCTGCCAGAATTCTTCTTCGGCGGGCCCATGATGGTCGGGAGGTTTGGGCGATCAAGCTGGACAAACTCCGTTCGTGACGCTAGGGGTCAGATCTTGCCCACCAACCTGGGCATTGCTTGGCTGCCATTATATCCTGGTCATTCTGAGGCGACCAATATCGAAAACATCCTGGAAATGCAGCAATCCTTGCTCTGTGACAGATGAGCAAGGAACATGAAAGGACGTGGCCAAGGTTGGTTTAAACCTACGCATCTGAGAGCCAACGGCACACCGCTTGGCAAAATCACCACAAGCCGCAGCTTGCTCAACATAGGCAGCATGGTACAGAATTGCACACTCCACCAGTATCATGGCGCCACCCAGCAATCTCACACACGTGGGGGATAGGGACTCGGTGTTCAGGTCTGGCCCGAAGAAACTCTGAAGGCGATATGTCTCATCGCAAGTCCCGTTTCGTATCTTATAGTTCGAGAGGCTGAGAGGAGGCAAAACTATGCAGCCGCTGCAGTGCTCGCAGACAGTTGCTTTGCCGAGAACGACATGTGGCTGGCTGATATTGACGGCGTTTCGAGAGAAGTTTTCTCATTGAACTAGTACGGCTGAACCTGGGGAGGCTCATTGAGCTTTGCTTACTGACGATGTTGCTAACCATGAGTTGTTCATAGAGCAAGTCGTCCATGAATACTTCCATACACTCTCAAATAGAGATGCGAAGCTTCATTTGAGGCTCCTTTTCCGTGGTTCACACATCTGTCACTCGTTTCTGATACCAACATGCAGCCAACATTCTTGGGTCTATCGGCCGTTGGCTGGAGGGTAATGCTGAGGAGCTGGTGGGATAAGGTACGGCGGTCCTAGAATCTCCTTGTGGCAGTCTAAATCGTATGCTGATTGAAAATTGTAGCTAATAGCTGTGTTTCTGCTTGTCACCGTCGTCCTTGGATCCACATATATTCTTTATCGAATATGCTGCAAATTGCTGAAGATTTGGAGGGTACGCACCATCAATCCTTTTCTTGGGTGACGGCCCCATCCGATCAATTCATCTCTGGCTAATCATACCGGTACTTCATGTAGGGACGCCATCAACAACTTGTAGTACCCACTGCAGTTGCACGATATCTCAACCGCCTCAACAATGACGAGAAGTCCAGGCCAGGGAGGACTAAGTCTATTGAGGAGCCAAAGTCTTTTGGAGTTTTTCTTGGGCAGTTCACCAACCCACCAACTGTCTCACAGACACAGTTGCTGTCGAAATGGGATATTGTGGTTCTGGATCCACTTCAGGGAGGGGTACTGGATGCTCTGTCGTCAGCAGAAACCTCCGCTGCACACATACTTGGTCGTCTTGATGTTCGGGCCTTGTTGAATTCGGAATCGAGCTCCAGCGATGAGGAGGTGATACAATTGCTAAGTACGCTTGCTGAGACTCTGCGTACACGATTCGAAAGCCAGAGAAACAGCCCGTTCACTGGAGTTCTGCTGGCGGGCCACAAGATGCACCTGCAGCCGGTCGTGTTGAACGAAGTGGCGAAATATATCCATCGACAAGGCTACGAACTCTGGCTTGAAATCGACACTTCTCCGACAGCCTGTCTTACCGAACATCAATGTCGCGAAACCAACATGGATCTTGTCCGGGGACTCATCTATCGCAATGGAACCATCCGGCCTGACGGTGATCGACAGAATTATTTCCAGATGGCCAACATGAGACAAGTGATGAGAATAGTAGCCGCTCAACGGTCACGGACTCTCATGGCACTGTGGGAGACAATCGATGATGGAGCGAAGCAGCAGTATGCCGTGGTTCAGCGCACGTTCAACTGGTGCAGGTTCAGTAACTCTCTGAGTTGGATCGGCTCGATGGCCGCGCTCACAGATGCCGACACCGCCGCCGAACAGACCGTGAACGACAAGCCATTAGGTGCGCTCATGTGGCTGAAAGGCGAAGACATAATGAAAGCGCATGACTTTTGGCGCGCAAACGATGAGGTGAGTGCCGATAAATGCCATTAGTGAGATAAGAGCCGGCCCACCCCAGCCTTAGGGTTTTCCGGCGATCGCTTGGCGTCAATTTACACGCGCTAATAGACGCGGTGATCTACAGATCTCCCAAACAGCAATCACCAGTAATCATGAGGCGTTGTACGACTCATTGGATGCATTCGTCCCCGGACTGAACGAGAAATTGCGACAGCATCCGCCTTCAAGTAATGACGAACTCGCGAATAATCGGGCTGAAAGCCTGCCCAATCGGACGAGCAGGCTCAATCCTCCACTAGCCCGCCAGAGTAACAGCGACTCGCAGCCACATCCATTATCAACATCTGCAGCCGGAGATGACTTCGCTGGTTTGGGATGTTTCCACTTGGGTATGTCTGATTTCCAGCCATTTTTCTCAGAGGCGTGCGAGAACTCCATCTGACAAGTTTTGTTTCTAGGACTGGCAGTAGCTCCAAAGGACTTCGCAGATCTCCTGCTGGCACAGCGCCATCTTCGAGAGCTGAACCTACTACATCTCATCGAACAAGAAGAGCTTCGAAGGATTAGTGAGCAGATCAAGTCTCTGCATGAGAGATGGAGTTCGAGAGTCATTATACCTGAATCTTCTGAGTTGGTCAAGGATCTGCTGGATCTTCTGACCTCCAGCATCGATAATCCCGAGGAACCCCGGATTCGTGTTTATACAGGCCTCCACTCTGGATTTTCGACGAGTTCCAAGGTCCAGTTCTGGGGTCTGTATGACATTGAGGCAAGCACGGGTGTCACGGACCTCTACCTGTCCAGCAAAACACAGGATCGCGCTGCTACTATCCTACACACATTTCTCTCCAGCCGTGGATGTAGCCGCGCTGAATGCTTTGTTGCAGAGCTTGAAATGGCAGATGAACAAGGCAGTCTGTCCAGTACTTGGCAACTTCCCCCACGAGTCGTTTATGACGTAGAGCAACTTTCCCCCGAGGAGACGATACTGTTCCTGCGACGTCTGATTCTGGCCAGATGCGAGGATGAGAACTCGTTCCTAGCGAGATTGCGTGAGTGCTGCGAATATCAGCTCATGGAGATTCCCACACTTGCGCAGTTGAGAAAGTTGAGTTCCACGGTGTATCTCAGCGGGCATATCTCGCCCTCTGACTTAGTCACGGCTCGTCTAAATTGGCTCCGCGAAAAGGGGTGTTGGCACCCAGATCCTGCCATGGCCATCTCAATTTTTGAGCATGTCGAGACCCGCGTACACCAAGTTTTGATGGACGGCGAGACGGCCCTTCTTGCTCAGCTTGGGGTCGTCATCCAAACGCTTCTACAGAGCAATCAGATTGATGCTAGAGCCGACATATTTGCACTGTCCGTATTCTGCGCGTTTCGCAAACTTGCCGTTGATGAGATCTGCCTGGAGGTTCTTGACCGCAACCCATTGCCCAATCATGCCGCAGATCAGGGTGCTTGCTTCTCAGAGAACTTTGCGTTGGGGTCGCGTTGCGAATCATTCTTTGACACGACTGCCAGAGGCCTTGGAAGGGTCATTTCAGACAGATACAGAAGTTACTACATGAAGTATCAGCCGCCTCCAAGGGAGGAGGGTTTCACCGATCTCCCATCCGCCTACGCACCGATGCAAATTGATTTAGATCCTCAAGACGGTAAGGAGGACATCCCGGCTTACTATCAAATCACCTTCTTGGGCATCTTTGCCGTCCCTGCTCTCATCGATATCATGCTTCTGACAACAATCGGCCGAGGTCTCTACCTCACTACTTTCATGTCGTCAACAGAGAAAACAATGGCGACAACAGCACTCATGCTTGCACTGCTCGTTTGCGGTGCGGTTGGTTCCTGGATAACCTCGGGCGGCTGTTACTACCTCTATGCCAATGCATTTCCAGCAATGAATATGTTTTGTCTCACTCGATTTGTCGCCGGCCTCTCCATAGTAGTGGTGGGTGGAGTTGGGGGCTTAATTGTCGTCGCATCCCTCAGGGGCATCATCGCCGCGCTTGTTTTCTTCTTCTACTTTGCCATGCTCACCACTTACCTCTTGACACTCGCGGCCCTTTCGATCTACCAAGTTCCAGGATCCAGCTTCCAGTCCGGGAGAACGGTCATCATGTTTTGCATCCCGATCCTGTTCATCTCACCTATCGTCAGTCTGTGGACGGAGCATGACATCGCAGTCTATTTTTGCGTCTTAACCTGCTTTTTGATATCGCTGCTCCTTGGAGCGCGCAAAACAATGTCTCAGTGGAGCACCTTTTACCTCAAAATTCCGCATGTTACGGATGTTGAGGTCGTTAACTGGTTCATGGAGACAATCGTCGCGGCCAAACCAATTTCCGAGCGTGAAGACATGACAGATGTTGCCATGGGACCTCATCCAAGAAGGGCTCTTCATGCTGCGGTTCTCAAAGAGACCAAGCGCCGTTTCTGGACGAAGGCTACACCGAATCCGCTCGTTTCAAAGCTCGCAGAAGGATATTCTTCGACCATGTTTCTCATGGGGTGGTACTGCAGATTCAAAAGAACTAGGATGCCGTTACCATATAGCGCTACATGGAATCTCACCTTGAAAGCCGGCGTTGAAAACATGACAAACATGCAAAAAGGCCTAAAACTCCATGGCTCTTTCCTCCACTGGCGTCACACGGGTTCCGACATCATGTCTGGTCTGCTGTACTTTGTTGTTGCACTCTTGGACAAATGGGCTGCACTGTTCACCGGTGGCGCTATGGTTGGTCTCTCAGCTGCGAGCAGTGCAGAATATCGACTTGCTGTCGGGTTCGGTTTGTGTTACTATCTCATCGGTGCTGTGTCCTTGGACACTGTCTCACAACCCCTTTGGACTGCCGCAAACGAAAATACCAACCAGCCAATCACCAGCTTGAAATTCCTTCATCAGGCCACGATCAACGATGCGAAAGCAAGGCGCTCACTCTACTGGAGGTCTCTTGCAAAATTCTTCTTCATGCATATCTGGGGGGCGGCTATCACAGCTGCACTGATGTGGACATTCGAGGAATCGCGAAATGCAACGATCATGTATTTGGGATATCTTGGTGCATATACTGGCCTTCTTTGGTATCAGTACAACAAGATCTATTGCGGCAATGACTCTGCGAAGTGCCTCACCGTTGCCTGCGTTATCGGCCTACCCGCTGGCATCGTCTTACATCTTTGCCTGCCGCGCTTCGCTTTTAGTGGTGCCATATCTTTGGCCATTGGAACCTGGATAGCCGCCATCTATTCAATGTGGTTGTCAAAGATTGGCTGGCCTAGTTTCTTCCGTCTAACATCTTCAAATGCCTCGGATTCCGACGATAGCGAGCAAGTAAACTCCCCAGCAGCGTCATACTCTGTCAGTGCCCTCGAGCCGTACCCAGAGATCTCACAAGCAACATTATCTCAGACGTTCGAATACATATGCGCTCTCCCAGCCGACCAACGCTACACACTCGCACCATCGACGCACCCAGGTTTGAGAGTCATTGAAACTCTGTTAGATCAGAGCCGTTCGAGCAAATCCGAGATTCTCCAGCGCGCATTTCCGTCAGCGAAACGTATGGTAGAACGCACTGCCGAACTTTGGACCGGAGGACAGACAGTCGTTGAGCTTGTCTCGGCTCGGCACTTGGCTCGCCAGGAACAAAAGATCAGGAGTCTCAATCGGAAATGCGGCGATCGCCTCCATATCTACATCATTCTCGGCCTGGATTTGGACGGCGACGAGTGGACTATCAATATCCACCGGAATCGCAAGATCATTGCCGAATCCGTGGTCCAAGCTACATTCGAGGCTCATCTTGGTCTCTCGCATGAACATTCGATGCTAGCAGAGCTCCTCGTTGTGGACGATTGCAGCGGAGAGACGCTTGTCTTACCAGAGGGTATCAAACGCCAGCTTGAAACTTCTTCGGTAGAACGCTCCCGAATCATCAATAACTGGGATAAGACTTTACTTCGGTATCTTCTCATGGGTATAGACTGCGAGAGGGACTGGGAAATTCTGCCGACGCAAATCAGATCATTCTTACTGAAGCGATGCTGCGGACAGTCTGATCCGATCTCAACTGTTGAGGAGACCTGGATTCGTTCGATGATCTGCAACAGCGATTCTATCGAGCCGGTAGACTATGTTGCACGATGCAATCTTGGTGCCACTCTTATGCTCTCTGTCTACGCTTTTGCAACTTCTCTGGACGTGGACGGTTTCTGGACGGAAGAGGAGCCACCATTCCCCGATCCGAGCTATGAAAGGCTTCTTGGATCCGCTCCTTCTTGCCAGCCACGGTCACCACTCCAATCATTTCAATTTCGTCTCTCCGAGTTCAACCAGAAAATCAAAATATGCATCAAATTCACCTGCCTGGCACTCACCGCAGATCCTGAGTATCAGAGAGAGCTACATTACATGATCCATGAGAAGCCTGTCCTAGTCAGATGGCCTGTTACATTCTTGCTCAATGGCATTTGGTCTTTCTGCAAGACGTTGCAGGGGGTTATCATTCCTCTAGTCTTGTTTCACGGTCGCGAAAAAATTTCAAGCCTTAACAGCAATACGAAGGGGATGAAAACCGTCATTCACAAAAATCGCATCGTCATTGAGAGTTTGAGTGGCCCTTCGACCTGCTTTTTGGCGGCTCAGCCAGGCGGGGTGAACAGGCTTTCACAATACAGCGGACGGCACGACCACGAGCCAAGCGACTCTGCGCACCTCATGGCCATCAACACATACACAGACAAGCTGATCCTCCGCCAGCGAGAGGAATTTCGAGGCAAAGAAGTCGCCAATGTATTCACATATGACTATGAGCAGGATGACAAGAAGTCGGACCGAAAGCTTCCAATGCAGCGTCAGTGCCTAAAAGGAGATCTTACCGGGGAAATCGTTCAATATGATGAGCGAGGTTACATAGCCACTGGGTCCACCTTCAGAGGGGTCAATCCTGTCAAGTTCACGTACTGGTATCGGACGAGTGCCAAGTTCGAGGACGAGTTGCTCAGAGGCGAATATGTTTTTCCGCATATCACAATCAGAGTCTCATGGAGCATGCCAGGCCAAAAGGACCCAAAAAGACTGGACGAGTGGATACCATTCACCAAAGTCACGGAGGCTACATTTGTTCAGGGGTCGGAGATCCATCATTCCTCCTGGACCTATGAACACAAATCGCATCCCGAAATTTCCACCACCCTCAATGGTGAATTGGTCGCGACACCTGCAATGATCCGCGAGGATTGGTTCCACGTTCTCAAGAAACCAGCGAAGTGCGGGTTCCTCAACGACAACCCACTCCTCTCTTTCTCCTCGGGTAGATCAAGCTTCATCTCGCGTATGCTTGGTCTCAACGTCAAGCGCTACCCAATCTCAACCTCACAGGCAAGGACTCAACTTTGGAAGACCTGGAAAGGGGGCAAAGAACTTGATGCTGTGACAGCTAGATGGCTGGATGAAGGTCTACTGCGCTCGGATCGTATCCTGAAGCCCTACTGGAGAAATCGCGATCTTGGTCGGCTCGATGCTGCGAAGAACTATCTAGACGCACAAGCTGATACCATCATGGCTCGAGTTGATGTCGATCCAGAGATCAGTTCATGGGTACATGTTGCATTCAAGATCAGTGACTTCTACAGTTTCGGACAAGGCGGTGACTCAAGAATTAACACGCGGACTCTCTCCACCCAACTCCGAGACAGCGATGATGAGCTCCATATTCTTGCCATGGATACCTCCACATGGCCGAATGAACCTGGTGGAGTCTCCGCTTGTCGCAGAGACATGGTCAACGATTTGAAGACCATCAAGTGGCACGTTGTGGCCGAGTCTGCAAATGACTACGGAGTCCCCAAGTTCCAGATCGAACGGAACGTTCAGTCTCTTACCGTCATTCCTCAATGGGGTCTTGATTTCCTCAACCCAACTCATGGCATTCTGGAGAACATCATCGATTCAGCCGTGGTCCAAAGGTCTTTTGACACTAGGGCTGAGGACATCAAGAAAAACTTCTTGCCGATTCTCACCAGCCTGGTTCGATGCTCACGAACACTTCATATGACCCGTTACCACATCGAAGAGGCTACCAAGGCGTTGTGTGACTTGAACACTTACTTCGAGACGTCCAGAAATTGGAATGACGTCTGGGACAGTGACATCGTGAAGCAAAAATGGCGAGAGCTCTGGTTAGACGAGACTATGGAAGACACATTCCCAATCTCGCAATGGTGGGATTTTGAGAAGCCAACAATGCTCCAAATGGACCAGGCTTTGAACTTGTGGCATCGCTATCTCTTCATCTTCTCTATTCCGGTGCCCGAGAAGATCCCAGATGTTTTCCAAGCTTCGCATCACTTTACTGGTGCGACTTATGGCATTATCTGCAAAGTGAAGAGACAATGCACGCTACACATTTGGGACCACTGCATCAGTTTCAGAGAACTGACGAACTTCATGTCATCTGCTGTATCGTTCGACACTCCATTTATCAACAGTTCTCTCATTTCACTTGGTTTGATGGGTTGTATCCTGCTTGAGCACCATGCCGACGTCGTACTTCCGTGTGCTGCCTACTTCAACCCAGGATGGGAGATTGAATTGGGGACTGCGGAAGGTGTCCTAGAACACCGGCGCACCTTTGCCCGGAAAATAGATCCAGTTGTCAACGGGATTTGCAATATGGAAAGGTTTGAGCCAATCGAGAAGGTCAAGACCGACAAGCCCACGGCAGTCATGTTGTCGCACGTCCAGTACATTAAGGACATCAAGAATGCGATTTTGGCAACGGACTACATCGTCAACAAATGGGGGTTCACTGACTACAGCCTCCACATCTATGGTGACATGGAGAGAGCTGCAAGTTACTCGACCGAATGTCAAGAGCTCATTGCTTCAAAGGGTCTTAGAGATCATTGTGTTCTCAAGGGTCTAGGCAATCCCTCTGTTGTTCTTCAGGATGCCTGGCTGTTTCTCAACTCGTCGCTTTCCGAGGGACTGCCATTGGCCATGGGCGAAGCCGCGCTTACAGGAACTCCGGTGGTATGCACAGACGTAGGTGCTTCGTTCTGCGTCGTGACAGACGGCGAAACAGGAGACAGATTCAGTGAAGTCGTGCCTCCCAACGACTCCGAATCACTCGCCCGCGCTCAAATCAGCGTCCTAGGTCTCCTTGGACGATGGAGTGCTTACGCAGATGATCCCCCCGGACATCCACCCCAGGTCCTGGCATATCCCAATCCAACTCCGGAAGAAGTGCAACAGATCACAAAACGCATCTACGACAAGACTGAGCAGCGCCGTCGCCTTGGCATGCTGGGTCGCGAGAACGTCCTCAAGAACTTCTCGTCTGATCGTTACCTGCGCGAACATGAGCAGATGCTCTGGATAGGCAAACACCGCAGTCGTACCTATCATGCTAGGACTAGCAGGCCAGGCTCTGTGACGCAATCCAGTACCTGGCTCGCGGTGGAGAAGTCCAATTTCGGTGTCAGTATGGTCACGCCACCGCTACAAACCCCTCGTATGACACCGGATTCATGGTCGTTGTCGTCGAGTCAGATGGAGAAGAGGGGGAAGTTGAGGAAGAAGAACCCTCGGATGCTATTCGAGAGGAGACGGGCCGAAAACTCGTTGGCTTCGAGTAGAACTGATTTGGAGGAAGTTGTGACGGATAATGAAGTTGTTTGAGTGGATGGCGAGTAGAGTCACTTTCCCGCACGCTTGGCGGAATCTTTCTTTTTTCTTTTTGTTCTAATAAATTGACGAGCGCGCATTTGTTCTGAGCGTTTGTATATTCCCATAGATTGTTCAAATCTCTCAAGATAGACTATACAGATAATATAATCGTTGCCTACTGCTTGCTGCCTTCGGTCATAGACTCAATTAGGTTGCCGCTCAGCCCTCCTTGATCTTCCGACTGTTCAATGTTGGATGTGCAGTCTCCATCTCAGGCTGGTCAAAGGGCAACTCAGTGTCGGCGGTGTTAGCCATCAATATCTGGTCTTGGATACTTCATCACATTTCTGAATACTTGTGTTTCAAACCGAACACCCATGTAGTCGTTGTCACTGTCCATGCCAAAAGTCAGCAGCCCCTATTATTTGGAAGAGAATAATTAGGTATGAAGATACACTAAGAATTCCGCCGTTTAGCTCGATATTCGCAGAATCCCCGTCCTTTGGTGGTGTCAAAGACCAAGGTACAACATTACGGAAGGTGGGTTTCAGGGTATGCTGAACGGCTGCAGGAAAGCCTCATTTTTGATAATCAACATCACAGCCCACATGACTATCCAGATGAAATAAAAGGCAGCTTCCTCGAAAAAATTAGGGAGCTCCTAAGAAACCGGGTAACATGTAGTCGCTTTCATTAGCATCAAATCTTTCAAGTGTTGAAGGCAAGTTTCCGGGACATTATTTCCCCTCCTTTGTGATCCACGTGCTAACGAATCAACGACGGCTTCCCAGCCAGGGTTGCTGGTAAGTGCTTTTCCTGTTCACTAGGTCATCACGGGTACGAGATTGCCGTGAAATTATTATTGCATATTACACCAAGTAGAGTAGTAGAAACGAGAGCCGTATTAAACCAGATTTCGAAGACCAAAGACCATCCGAAGCTCGGCTAACTTGTTTGTGCAGTTCATCGTAAAAGGCAATTGCTCCCAAGAATTGGCTCCCCAGATTTTGAATTGAATTAACTATGAACCAAGGGGGAGCAGTACTCACCTCCTTTCACTTCCGAGTTATCTATTCAAGCATAACGAGCCAAGTGCGGAATTCCGGACTCGCCGGCATACAGAAGCAAGAACAAGATCTCGCCACATGTGGAAGCTTAACCGGTGGAGCTTCATTATTTACTTCCTGCAGGTCACAGTTTGCTCCAATCGCAGTTTTAGTTTTAGAATTGAAATACGAGTAGCCAGTTAGAAGTTACTCCTCACAACTTAGTCTAATCTCGTATCAACTAACATTCAGCGATCTCCAATCACACCGTATTACAGAGCAGACTAGTTACCACTGGGCTTAAATTTGCCCCAAGGCTAAGGTGAGACTCACCATTGGGTATCTGAAAAAGGTCAAAGCCACTTTAAGCGAGATGGGGTAGATTCGTGACCGGAAGCAAATCATAAACATACGATGCATGCAACCTGACTGGTATATCTCAAGGTTGGCCAAATCCGTCTCCGATGAAGCGAGTTACTACCTAATATACGATTTACTTTCAAGATTCAATATGAAGCTTACTTTACACTAAGAGTAGACTCGACTCTTCCTTAAAATCAATGAATGTTCTAGAATTATTTAGAGACTTTGAACGGGCTCTTATTCGTAGATTTATTTATGTATTAAGAAAATAAAGGCTAGAGAACTGGGGTACCTCAGTAAGGAGCAACTTGCTCCATCGGACACGGGTTTGATTAGCCTCGTCTGCTGTTATGACAAAATGCTAACAAGATTTCAAGTTTTGTAGCCAATAAGTTGTCTCAAGCTGGAAGACTCGGGGTGCCCCATTGTTAAGTGATATGTGAACCATTTGCGAAGCTGCAACTGCAGAGGCATCTGACTGGAAGAACACGAGCAGGTAAAATTGCTCTCCATATACATGCCTCTGGTACAATGATTCCGTATAAGCTCAAAAGCTATTCACAGCCCGGATAGATGGGTATTCTGTTCTGCATCGTCATGGAAAAGTTTAGTGCTGATGACTTTTGCAATGATATCATCTATCCACTTAGTCAGGGGTTGGAAAAGAACCGCTCCAATAACTAGCAGCACCAAACTTGCGCTTCCCGTGACAACACCTACTAAGCTATCGCTAGCTGGCGAAGAACTCTATCTCGCGCCTGTTAGCGCGAAGCCTACCTGGACTCGAGACTGTTCCTGGACTAAACTGAGCTCATCTTGCTCGTGTTCCCCATCCGTGCAATACGAGTTTACCATCGGGATGGATTACTGGCGTCTCAAAGTGGATTAGAAACACTTAGTGTTTTTAAGCTTCTTTTGGTGCTGTAGATCTCTCGGCTGTGGCCATGTTTGTTCCTGGTGTTGCCAAGGCTCGTGTTTTGATTTCTTGCCTTGATTTTGATCGCGCCGGCTGGCAAATACAAGTATATAGAACGGTCTGACCTGCCTTCAGAGTCGCATTCAATCACTTGTTCTTCGTCCTTCTTTCACATTCCAGCTCCAGAGTTTCTTCTCTAACCACATTCGCTTTCCGAAAATGGTTGCCCGCACTATCAGCCTCTTGGCTGCTCTCGCTGCCACAGCTTCAGCCCAGTATGACTACGGCTATCAAAACAACAACTCATCGTCATCCAAGCCCGCCTACAAGGCTTCCACCACCTCATACTACAGTGCTCCAGTCTACCCAACGACTTCTGTAGAGACCACTGTTTACACCACAGTCTGCCCAGAAACCTCCTACTCTACGTCTGGTACCAAGACGTATACCTCAGTCTACACCACTACCTCCACTATCACTTCGTGCAAAGGAGGATGCCCAACATACGAGGCAAAGCCAGACTGCGAGAAAGTTCGATCCGATTGTCAGTCAAAGCCTGATGCAAACCAGTCTTACTGCGCATCCCTCTATGTTCAATGCGCCGGAACCACCAGCGGACTCAACCACCCACCTGCTTATCCAACCTCTTCCACCCCAGCCACGAAGGATTGCGAAAAAGTCCGATCTGACTGCCAATCTCAACCCGATGCCAATCAATCTTATTGTGCTTCTTTGTACGTCCAGTGCTCCGGTACTACCAGCGGATTGAACAAGCCTCCCGCGTACCCAACATCGTCGACCCCAGCCACAAAGGATTGCGAGAAGGTCCGCTCCGATTGCCAGTCGAAGCCTGATGCCAACCAGTCCTACTGCGCTACTCTCTACGTCCAGTGCGCTGGTACCACCAGTGGCTTGAACAAGCCTCCAGTCGAGACCACTGTGTATACCACCGTCTGCCCTGCCACGACCACCATCACCTCCGGAACTCACACACAAACTTCTGTTTATACCACCACCTCCACTATCACAACCTGCAAGGGAGGTTGCCCAACCACCTCCGCTTCCCACCCAAACACCTCCCCAGTTGATGCTTGCCAGGACAAGTTCAACAAGTGCCGTAACGGAGAGGATGGTGGAGACCGCAACCAGTCCCGCTGCGCTTCTGAGTTTGCCACATGCCAGGGATCGAAGAACTCCGGAACCACTCTGGCTACCTACACTCCTACCACTGTGGGCGCACCATCTGCTACCACACCCAGTGTCCAGTTTACCGGTGCAGCTTCTTCATTGAAGGTCGGATCCATCGGTCTCTCTGGAGCTCTCGCCCTTGTCTTCCTTATGTAAGGGACTCAATAACGGGAAACTTCTCAGCGACCTATGCGCAGCGGTACAATTGAGTTAGGTTGAAGGATTTCGACAGACGAATGATAGATAATGGGAAGTAGCTGAGGGCAGATGTAACATTACTAGATGTGTGCCAGTTGATGTATTTTGCTTCTGTGTATATGTAACAATTAATATTTGCCTTTTTACTTCGAAATCCCGGAGAATTTGAGGAATAACTAACGATGAAAATTTTAGATAATGACTATCGTGCTCTCACTTGCTGACCTTCTCCAAAGATCCACAGCTGGACTGATGTTCTCGGAAAACGCGTGCGAAACATAAAACACCCCCACTCGTTGAAACACCTCTGATCCCTCTCTTTCTTGTTCACACTTGTCAAGCAGTAGCCCTCTTGCTTGAGATTTCCTCGCTTTACTTCCTCCACTTCCCTTGCATTTCGCAAATAGTAATGCCCAGTACATCTTTGACTCTCCAGGATCTAATTTCGCTGAATCGGGGGCGGCTAGCGCAATCTCGAGGTTTTGGAAGTGAAGAATCCATTGAGGCAAAGATGATTTGCTCTCAGGTCTCTGGTATGCCTCCATCTCAAGTAATGTTCCCTGGATCTTCAAGGATCCGTCAATAACAGCGCCGAAGGGGTCGAGTCCGTGGATTGTCACTTGAGCGTCGAGGATGGTGCAGTACATCTCGCACTCGTTCGATCCACAAGTTCTCCAGAAAGGGTACGAGATCTTTCGGTCCACTGAAGCCCACGACCATGAAGGTGCTCGGTAATTCAGCGGTCGTATTGTAGGATGTGTGGAATACCAAAATAAGTCGTGCATCAGGTAATCTTTCCACAGTCCAGCAAGATAACTGCCTCCAAGTTTTTCGGAAAACTTGCTGGCGATTCCTGAGATTGCTGGTAATTTGTCCGCAGCGAATGTGAGTTCGCGATACGAGTAGTGGCTACATAGAGTCTGCCAGTGATCGCTGGTAGACCGCATTTGAGAGTATTTCGAGGCTCTGATAGCTCCGTTTTCCTCGGAAGGAATCCCGCATACACTTCCCACCCAGTCTGGACGAAGCCTGTAGTACTCCGTATCCTCAGCCCTTTCGATGGTTCTGCAATCGAGGAAAAACTTGTTCTTTCCAAACATGAGAACACGTCTCGCTAATCGCTCTTCTTGAAATGTCCATCCTCGACTGATCCACTTGCTGTCAACGATTTCGGACATTTTCTCCGTACCTCTAGGACGCCGAGAACGGAGGCTGAATTGGCCGTCAAGCGTTCCAAGGACATGCGATTTAACTTTTACGTCGCAAGACAATTGGTTTGGCTCGCGGTAAAGAAAGCTGTCGTGGCATGAAGAGCCAACGGCTGCAACTATCGTGAGGTACGCATTGCTGAATATATCTGCCATTCTGCTGGATTCGATTTGCCAATCTTCCGCGTCGTCTTGTATGATACACAGACTGTCGATCCAGATATATTGAATTTGGAGAGTTCGCGCAACAGTGACAGCGTCTTGAACTGCAAGCGGCATTGTTTCGAACTTGATGGCTGTCAATCTCTCTCCAATTGTGGAGTGCGTTGTCTTAAGAAGTCTACTCGATTCTTCGGCAGAGCCCCAGCAGTAACTCAGTGCCATGTACCTAGAACTATCTTTCTGTCGACGTTCTGGTTCTGAGATCTTGTCTGTCAGCACAAGTCGTACTTGAACTCCTGTTTCCGGGTTCCCGACATCAAGGAGTCTTGTAGGTAGAAACTTGGAGGACGTCGATAGTTCCATCGAAGAATGTGTCGAGCACCACTCATGATCTCGATCACACTCACCAATCCACCGTCTGATATTCGAAACATTAGTATCTGAGAGAGGCGATGAGTCGAGAGGCCCACGATGGATGTTCAATAATTTCGAAAGAGAATTGTTCTGGTCTGCAAACATTTCAAACTCAAGCTCGACCCACGGATGCACCAGCTTTGTTTCCAGCAATCTCGCAATTTGCTCTAGCCCCGGATCGAATTTCAATGAGAAAATTCCGCCAAGGGAGACAGAGTGTACGTTCCACGTCTTCAAACTCTCTTGCCCGGCGGCCCATGGGGACGTGTCTTTGACGTAAGCAAATTTATCAAGACGAACATCGACCGTGATGGGGATGTGTTTTTCATCTTTACAAATTGCAGCGAGTCCCAACCATGGCCAAGGACACGAATCCAGTGACCTCTGAACCCCTTGTTGTAACAGCAGACAGAATGGGCATGAACCGCAGAGCAGTGTCGTGCCATGTTCCCATTCTAAAATGGCCAGTCTTCCAGAATTACATTCTGGCCTGATGTTCAAGCCAGCACTATAAATGAGGCAGATATCGATATCTCGAGCTAGTGGTTTTTTGCCATCGTTCTTAGACAGGAAATACAAGTCGTTGTAGTCAAGGACTAGAAGTTCAGAACTCATTGTACAAAGTGCAGACATCGCAAATGAGGAGAAACAACGGAATTGTGTGGAAACCAAAAAGACGGAGGAACGCAAGAGTCTGGGTTGGGTGAAATAATTAAAGGGTTGAAAATATTGAAGGATAAGAAAGTGTTCAAGGATGAGAAATGAAGTTGGGCTGACTGAAAAGCCCAATCGTTATGCACGGCGCAAGATCGGGCTGATGATTGGCCGTGTTGACGACAGCATCAGGCATACTTAAGCGCCGCAGATGCTCAGCTCTCACTTCTGGAACTATTTCTGATCCCAGCTGGTACGCATACATTCACGTATACTTTGCTCTCGACTCGAGATTGAAAGATCATCGCAGCAACACACGATATTCCATACAACAATCGCGGTTTTCTCCAATTTCGACTACCAACAGAAATCAGGCTCTGATCCAAGCCCTGTGAATTCAGCTCAATGGTTGCAAGGCTCTGATCGAAGCCTTCTAGACGTATCCTGAATTCACGAATCGAGCGTTGCCGAACCTTAATGAGTCAGAAAGGAGGCAATGGGAAATGGCGGAAGTAGCGCAGCACCTAAACGCCGTTGAACTTGAGGACATACATATCCCGAACACTGGTGAGTACTTCGGTTCTGTAAATTATATCCTAGAGCTGAGAATAGAGGGTTACTCTCGGAACCTACCTCAAGCCCAGATAAAGACCATGTTGGGGACGAGGAACCCGTGGTTCCGGTTGAGGTATCAGCGCCAAACGAGGAACTGGTGACGGTTCCTATCATGAAACTCCAACAACTCGTCGAGTTTTGCGCCCAGGTTCTACGTGAGAGCAGAGCACGAGAAGCCCCTGCCTCAAATCTTGAATTAGGAACCCTTGCAAGCGTATCTCCTGCTGTTCCGACGACTCCATCCAAGGACGGACTTGACTGCGTCTATACACTTCAGGACTTTGTATGTCAATACTCTTCCTGGATGTCCACGGATCACCGACACGAGCACACCTGTTGATTTGTAATATAGGCTACGTTAGCACCGGAGGTGCTGAAGCTTGGAACCTTCTAGGCTATGACTACAGTGGCTTTGCCACTGGAATCGCCGAAGCTTACAGGCTCTCAGAGCCTATATATACAGCATACCCAGCACTGTAGAATAGAAGGCAATTCAATATCAATCACTAGAAATCAACACACCAGACTAGAGGTGGAAAAGATATGGGACAGTGTCAAGGACTTTGTCGCTGACGAGGCTCTTTATACACGACTTGAGCTTGGATTAGCGAGACAGAATTTGCCTGACACTACGTTGCTACTGGGTTGTTGTAAGAGTGTTGCAGATTTCCACCTTCTCTTCGATGGTCTAGCAGGTGAAGAGTCACCATAGTCTGCACCATTGATGGAGCTTTTCATTGGTATCCCAGGACTATCATAGTAGGAGTTGTTTCGAGAGGAAGAGATCAAGACCATGTTTGCAATCTGCGTGCTCGGAGGGGTGACGACAACAATCGGCGGGATACTGCACGGCTGCTATGCTTGTGGAGCATTGGAGCAACCAGCTGTATCGGATCCAAAGACATATATGAGTCACATAAAACTTGTTGTGCAGCATTCCTGTTACTTCAATCGGATCTACGAATTACAGAACTTGCCATTTGGCGTGGGATATGCGGAACCTCCAGAGCTTTTCTCCCTAGCATATAATTCGATTTCCCAGGAACGGATTTGCGCAACTCTTAAGAAATTATTCTCAGGTCATTCCCTAAAACAAATTTTGGGACTGTTCGTGGATAATCTTTACCGAATATTAAGTTTTGCAAATTCCGATCAAGTTCCTGCTCGAGTACATGATTTGGTGGTGGTTGATACGAACACATTCCGTGTTAACGACCTCAACATCAAGGTGCTTCGATCGCTGGGGAAGCTTCGTATTGTTTGGACATTTACACTCGAGAATCACCTTCTACTGGACATGGAGAACATGACTCTGTAAATTGTTTGGTGTAAGCCGATCATATTTCCGGGCTCATTGCTGGGAAGATGGGACACAATGTACGCAGGCAGGCTTCCTCATTTTAGTATGCAACAGTCTACTAATAATGAAACACAGGGCATGTAGTTAAATTGGGAAGGGCTTCTGTGAAAGCAGAGTCGGTCTTAAAGACGGATGGACGGGTGTATATGGTCTTAACATCGAAGTTGAGAAAACTTTGGCTATTCTCTTTGCCACAGATACCCGGGAGAAGATAAGAAAGGAGGAGTACAGATCAGTCAGCGACGAAGATCTTAGAAGATCTTATCAAATAGGTGGGTACGAGCAGATGAAATCATATGAGAAACTGCGTGGCCTGCATCTTGAATGCCTCAATTTGGCGATGTCCGGAAACAGACGGGAGGACCGACAAATTGGGGATTTCACCAAAGAACTTATCGCATACGTCCAATTCCCAATTTTCGAAACTCGCCTCCGCCAGCTTCGATTCTACATGGATTCTTAAATGCCTCGACGAATCCGTTAGCTGTGGAAAGACAAGAGAGACACTCTGAACTACGTAAGTCGACTTGGAGATTTTCCTTTTACCCGCGGTCGGTTTCGGGAGTCGAACAGTCCTGAAAAGAGACCATTCTAGTCCCGGATACATCCGTATTTTAATGTCATTGTTTGATCGTGGTGAATCTTAGATCAATGGAATGACACATGCTGACTTTGAGGTCTCTCGCAGTATACATTCTGGGGCGTCATCATTTTCGGATCCCTGAGTATCTTCCTCGCGTTCTTCTCATTAGCGAGCGACGGGAGAGTTTGGAGTACGTTGATTACCTGGGGTTTCTAGGGAGATATGAATAGGGTTTATGGGAGGGTGGGATAGGATATGGCAGTAATTGGTTACGATATTCATTTGGGTTATCGTTACGGTCAGGCCAGAATTACGAGGGAGTTGAGAAGAAGGAGGAGTAAAGGGAGTTTGTTTCATTAAACGAGACTGGAATCAATCTCTAGTATCCAAGGTGTGAAAGAAAGTATACATAGTTCCCCCTTCCTCCCACAGCTAATCCCAAAACCCACCCAGAATCCAATAGCTAGAATTCCTTGATATATCACACAGCACTCTATGGAAAGTACACGGAAATCAACTGGGAACGGAACAAACAATCAACAAGAGAAAGATAGGATGTGAAGTACATACAATCAAGCAACACCTATTCAAACAAAGTTATAGTCCTGCATCAATTCAACCACCCCACCACAGTCAAAGACCAAAGATGCAGGAAAAGTGGCCTACTAACACCCACTGCGACGAGAACGCTCAGGACTGTGAGTGGGCGCCTCCCTCGCTCCGCCGAAACGGAAGCAAACCCCTGTCTGACGAACACCTCACAGGGAAAGTGGAGAGAGAGAAGTGAGGAAAACCACCCGGGTTGTCAGGAGGGCGTGGTGGTGAGGTAGTGAGGTGGATGCCTGAGCCTTCTCGGGAGCAGCAGGTCATCGAAACCATGGTGAGTGGGTGAGGGAGGAGGTGTGAGGCGTGAGGTGGGTGAGGAGGTGTCGTAATAAGAGGAGGGATTGTCGGACATGAAGAACAGGGCGTTGCCTTCTCGGGAGCTGCCACTGTCTTTGTCGTTGATGAGGATATCCGGAATCCGTGGGTGAGGAGGAGGTGACTTGACTGTGACTGTAACTTTGACTTTGAGTTGACTCTGGCCCCTCTTGGGACTGTCGGGAATGGGGATGGATGGGTGAACCAAATGCTATGAGATGTCAGTATTGATCATTGGTTGAGGTTAAAGGATGGACTTACGGTAAAGACGACCCTAATCTGCCTTGATCGGTTCATGCCGTCGGATGTTCGGATGCCTATGGACCTATAGAGTTAGCAAAGTCAAACATCCTACCTTAAATTGTCGCGAAGCCGAGATGTCGAAGTCGCAGTCGAAGCTGGAGTCGAAGTCGGATGTCCGAGCCAGAGTCAAGTCAAGTCAAGTCAGTCAAGATCAGTCAGCGGTCAGAAGAAGTCGAAGAGAAGACTCCACATCCAAGAAGTCGCCTCAAGTAAAGAAGTCAGTCCTTGCCACAGCCTGGCAACGAGATGTCTTCGAAGCCCTACGAGCAGGGACCTGGAAGACGGGTTGTCTAGCTGAGAGGGTGACGGCGACGGCGGGACGGATATCGCGCAGCCATGTGTTGCGCTCGACGGGATCACGACGGCAATCGAAGCACTCGTTGTCGCGTCTGAGGTTCCCGCAACGAGGACGGTGAGCGGAGGTGTGGGTGGGAGGGAGGTATTCACCGAGACGTTTGACCATCTTGATGGAAGCGTCAGGGTAAACAAGACCACATTTCGCACCAGGAGTGCGAGGACCACAGCTCTTGGGGCTAACGGGCTTGAGAGAGGAGGGAGAGTCGGAAGAGACATCGTAGTAGCAGACTGAGACGAGGTCGGAGTCTACGTCGGTGTCAAGAGTGATGAAGCGGACAGACTTCTTGGATGGGAGAGTGGAGGATCGGACTTTAGAGGGTTGATTAGGATGTAAATATGGAGGTAATTGGGGAGGAGCGGACTTACAGCATGATCGCAGAACTGGAGTGACAGACTCTGGAGCAGCGGTAGAGGGCGAAGAAGCAGACAAATCGTGAGTTGTTTGTCCGGTGCGAGAAGCGTTGGTGAAGAATGCAACAGCTACGACCGCAAGGATAGCGATCGAGCAGTAGTAGGTGAAGTAGCCCATCGTAGCGGTATTGTAGGCAGAGGTGCGTGTAGTAGGAGAAGCCAAATAACGGTGATGAAGAGGGGAGAGTGTAGAAGAGGTGGTAGCTGTCGAAAAGAGGGATGAGACTCTATTCGACTGAAGCAAAGCACACAACTAGTGATCAGTCCAAGAGAAGAATATGCGTGGATGATGAAAAGCGTTGTGGTGCTGCAGAGGAAAGGAAGAAAGATCAACAGGGCAACGGGCCCGCGAAGTGAATAAAGGCATACGGGTGTGCACCCACTCGCTAGCGCCCACTCGCGTGATGAAGCTATTCCCACCAGCGACGGTGACCCCATCAAAATTTCGGCCGAGGGTTGCACGGCAACCGAGATAGGTGCAAAGCAATTGGAGCGGTTGGGAATGTGTGTATTAGCAAACAGAATTTCACTGAATAGAAATTTTCAAGTGTCTGGAAGTTTCAAGGACATGTGGGTCAAACAATCATTGGGCATGCAGCAGGATCCTATGACTTGCAGTAGCAGATATATACCGCTGCTGAATATAAATTCTTGTCATTGTCCAAGATGTACAAGTCATACCCCTTCAGCAGGTGTATGTTGAAGTCAACAGCAAATTGCACCTAATTCAAGGACGTCCGACACCGCAACCAACGCCCGGTGAGCGAGAAATGCAAATGGCCAGATTCAGATACAGCGCTGTATAAACAATCAAACACAATAGAAGACAAACAGCAGTCTAGGAAAGTTGTAAACCATGGAGAACGGAGCCAGCTGCCTCCCTCCCTGACTGTCCCTCCTCCCCCAATGCAAACTCAAACTCAAACTCTCTCGTCTCCCCATACCCTCCTTCAAAATCTAACCACATCCCAACCAAAAGGCGAAAAAATATCTAATCTTCACAAGGGCAGAGTACTGTAGCAGTATAACTGCCGTGTACCCAAGAACGTCCATCCAACTGCTTGATCCCAGGAGAAATAGAGAGGGCGGTAGACAGATACAAGGTAATAAAGACATTCAACATAGATAACTTCCAAAAGTTTCAAAGTTTAGACATCCAGATAGGCTCAGCACCTAAGTTCATCCCATGATAGAGGTCCAGGAATGAATGGAGTGGAGAGTGCAATGATAGAATCTCAGGCAAGAACTCCAGTAAGGGTGGTTCAAGCAATCAAGTAATCAAACCCAGATTCCAACGTCTGCAGAGACCACGCATAGGAATTCGACACAAAGCAAAGCAAAAGACAAAGTAAAAAACATGCAAGGAAAAAGAACAATTGTATCATTCATCCAGGAGCCAAGTCAGCAAGTAAGTAAGCCGAAGAAAGGGCAGCACCTCGTCAGTCTATCATACATGCTACAAATCTGCGTCCTCTCCCCATTCCTTTGCACCATCCACTCTTACCCAATTCTACCTGCCTACTTCCATCCATCTCAAACAAATGGCTCACAACCCATCACCCAATCCCTCCCCATCATCCCCATTCCCCCTCGGTTCAACACCATGAAAGGCATCGCCAAACGCCGAATCGTCCATACCCACATCCACATCAACATCAACATCCATATCGAGTCCTAAATCTCCCAGGTCGCCACCATCGTTTCCAAAGCTTGCTAGTTGCTCGGTGCCTTCGAGATCGCCTAGATCTGCGAAATCATTGGGGGAGGTGTGGAAGTCAGGCAGGGGGGTGCCGTTGTTGTTGGCGTTGTGGTTGGAGGTTGTCGTGCCCGGTGTGTTGACGTTAGATGTTGGAGCTGTGGTTGGAGGGTGCGGGGAGGGATTGCTGGGTGGTGCGGAGAGTGTGGTGTTTGCTACAGCAGGATTGGGAAGGGGTGGTGTTGGAGAAGTAGATTTGGCTTGTGCTTGGACTGAACTCGTTCCTGAACCTGCTCCCGAATTGGCGGGCGAGACGCCTCCAGGAGGAACAACAACCCAGTCTCCACCTGCTGTGTCAGATGAGACTTGCTCATTTCCGGTATTGGCCATAGAGATATCAGCTGCTGGTTCTTGCGCCTGAGGAGTTGGTTGTGGAGATGCAATGTGGAGGTTGCTTGGAGTTCCGGCTGCAGAATGTGCTTGTGGATGAGGCTGTGGAGTTGGGAAATTACTGCCAGTCGCTGGGGTTGCGTTTGAAGAGAGACCGGTGTGGTATTGATCAAGAAGTCCAGCTGCCGAATTACTCATATCCATATCTCCATCCCCAACCAAGACTCCACTGTGTTGTGATCCGTTTGAGCCGTTGTGTGAGCCGTTGACTGAAGCGTTCACGGAACCATTGTGCGAAGCAGGTGTAGCGACGTGTGGAGTTGGTACAGCCGGAGGAGGTGAAGGAACAGTAGGAGCTTCTTCATAGCCACCATCTTGGATCCGAATGAGTTCCTTGACAGCAGCAGCGTGACGACCAACAGAAGCTTCGACTTGAGCGACGATGTCAGAAACTCTGGCTGAAGCCTTGTTGATGACCTTCCCTTCTTCATTCTCCTCAATCTTGCCTTCCAATCGCCAGATCTCACCCCCGACATCATCTGGATTCTCAACAGCGGTGCGCAATTGCTTCTCAGCTTGTGTAATGACAGATCCACGCTTGAACTTTGCAAGTCGCTTCGCATGCTTAGCCTTCATCCGCTCGATCTCAGCATTTGTCTCAGAGATATGTTCATTTGCCCTTTGACGGAACATTTCAGCCTTCCCGGGATCCAAACGACCAACATAGCTGTACTTGACCACGTCTTTTGCTGGATCCAGAGGCGCATCAAAAATTCCATCTGTGAGGCTTTGAAGTTCTCCACGAACACCCAATCCGAGATCCGAGGGGATGATTTGATGGATAGCGTACGGAGAATTGAGAATCTCTTCCATCCACTCGTGGTTCTGCTTGTACCTCGCAATGCTTATATCTCGCGGAGTGGTAAGATCAAATAGATCGCCTTGAGAAAAGTCTTCGTCGTCATCTGCCTTAAGATTGGGGGCTGCGTTTGCTGCTGCTGCAGCGGCAGCGGCGGCTTGATTTGCACTTGCTTGCGTCTTAGCCTTCTTGCTTGGTGGTCCAGCTGAATGATGTGGTTGTGGAGGATATGCCATGGTCTGGGGAACTCTTGGAGCCGGTGCGCCTTGTGCATACATTGGTTGGCCTCGTGGCTGACCTCTTGGAAAGGCGATGGAAGGCCAATTCTGGCGATCGTGGAGCATGAATTCCTTCTGGACGATTTGGCCATGGGAGTGTAGGTATGCTCTTGTGTTCATGATCTCGCGGACGCGCATGTCAACTGGAATGACGTTCGAAGGGACTCGATCTTGAGGTTCGCATTGTGTATAGTGTATGATCCATAGCGATGGGTCGGGAGAAGGGCCGCCAGGATTGTTTCTTGAAGCCATGAGACGGTATCGACGACGGGAATGGGTTGCGATGGGTTCATTAGGGGCATATCCGGTCTTCTGTTGGTACATCTCTAGAGTCTACAACCATCAACCATCAGCATTTATTCAAGGTATCGGGAACGCATTGTATCCAACTCACATATCCGCCAGAAACTTCGATCGCAAAGGGGCTCTCCCCAGGACTCCAAATGTATCCATCACTGGGAAAGTCCGATCCGAGTTGTGGAGATTGCCAGACCAGCAGCACTGTTCCATCAGCAGGCCGGTCGAGATAAGTCCAGTAGAATGTAGCCTGGTCGCGTGCGATCTTTGGGGCGCTCAGTAGATATTCAGCTACTTTGTCTGGGTGTATTTGTGCGAGTTGGGGGAAGCGGTAGCTGGAGACCAGATGGACATGTCCTAGCTGAAGGGAGATTGAAGTCAGCGATGCGCCATTGGGTGTTCAGAGAGCGCGGACTTACCAATTCCCTCTGGATGCCTTGACTGGGTTCCTGCATTTTCCTTTCGTATTTTGGAGGGATGGGTGGATGATGCGGATGGTATGAGGCTGGTGGTTGGGTTTGCGATGAGGAGAGGAACGCGATCGACTGCAGAATTAACGCGACGGCTCACCATCACGTGATATTGAAGGAGTTCAAGGCTTGGAGAATGAAGTTAGACTTCCATGTTCCAGCAATCTTGGACAAAGAAGTGTACATACCTTGCGCCAAATGATCATCGTTGATAAAATCATTATATCCTTGCATGTATGGCTGTCAAAGTTAATTTTCTTGTCTTCAAAGTTGAAGATCGCGGTGGAAGAAATGCTCACCCTCATTGCAATTAGATCCAAGAAAAGGGCCTCGCCGGCGAGATACTCGTCGTCCTTCAACCAGAACATGCCACCGACCTTTGCTCGTCTCTCTTGCTCTTTTTCCCACCTAAGTCTCATGAAGCCGAGTTTTAGCTCTGCTTCGGTGTTGGCTGTTGGTGAGGAGTTAGCCGATATTCTGGTTTGGATTGAAGTGCTGATGGATGAAATGCAAGGAGAGGCCAAAAGGCCAAAAGGCCCAAGGAGAGCAGAAAAAGTACTCTGAAAGAAAGGATTCAAAAGAAAATGAAGTGGAAATGAAAAACAAGGAGAGAAGTTTTGACTGAGGACAGGAGCTCAACGGAAGGAAAGGAAGTATGGAAAATCAATCCATCACATCCATCTTCTCTCTTTCCATCCTGCCACATCTCAGCCTGTCCCCCGACTCCCCGAAAAATATTCATCTAATCGAAGAAAGAATGGAAGAGTCATGAAAATTGAAAGACAGTAAACCCGTCCAACCCAAGTCAAAAATGTCCCCAAGCAAAACACCATTGGTCTTGGAAAAGAAAGAAGGTGGAGAGAAATCTGCGAACTTTTCTATGTACTCCCAGAATATGGTACATCAATCCGACCAAGGACAAACTAATGAACTCAGGGTTTGCCAATGAGAAAGAAATTCGACCGCAGCTGAAGGAGAAGAAGTGATCTGATTTTCCAAAGGGAAAGGATATCAAAGCAAGTAACCCCAACAACCCAAAATCAAAATCAAAAACCCCCAACCCAAAATATCACCCATCCCAAAACATTTGTCTCGTAATAAAGAGATGGCAGAGGAAGGAGAAGAAGAGGGAGAAGAGGGAGAAGAAGAATAAGAGGAAGAAATCAGAAAGAAGAAGACGGGGAGAAAACAGTAGAAAGAAACAATCTCTAAACAAAAACCCGCCTATCCAAATACCACCCCAAGTAACAGCAATAGCAAAAAGAGACCAAAACCAAGACCAGCGTCAAAGGAAGTAGAAGTAGTAAGA